>CM035411.1:85324736-85329736 GCA_020310875.1 Ceratopteris richardii
CAACTCCACCCACCCTCAACTCCATCCCCAACTCCACCCACCCTCAACTCCACCCCCAACTCCACCCACCTTCAACTCCACTCCACCCATGACAACCGAAACTCATCAATCCCTCCACTCCACCCTCCCCCAACTCCACCCACCCTGCACTCCACCCTCTTCCAACTCCACCCACCCTCAGCTCCACTCCACCCTCTCCCAACTCCACCCACCCTCAACTCCACTCCACCCATGACAACCCCAACTCCTCCCTCCCTCCACTCCACCCTCCACCCACCACTCCCCCCAAACTCCAACCGCCCACCACTCCACCCACCCTCTACTCCACCCTCCCTCCACTCCACCCCACCTCCATCTCCCTCCCTCTCCCTCTCTCTCTATTTTTCGCTCTCTCTCTCTCTCTCCCTCTTCCACAATCAGCCATGACAAAAGTTATGAAATTGTACTATTTTGTGATGATGCGGAAGAAGCCCGAGTCAAGACAAGAATGAATGGGGTTATTGGCTTAACAAGGCTATTAAAGGTGCACAGGTTGAGAGCTCTTTCTTGATTCTATGGGTGGTGGTGCATGGCCGTTCTTAGTCGGGAGTGATTTGTTTGGTTAAGAAAGAGACCTCAGCTTGTATTCGAAAGTGATAGTAAAAGGTAAAAAGATAAATGAGTGTTGCCACCATTCGTGATGACTTCCTGTTTTTGAGGATCCAATTCAAAACTTGTGGCATATTTGATCTATCCCTCCAATTTTGGGGCAATCAATTGGCGCCATATTCACTGAACATGGGAAATCGGTAAGGCCCTCTTGGCCTAGTGGAGCCTAAACTCGGGTGCACTCACACAGTGTGGTAGAATTCCATCATAGGGGAATGAACACTACAACATATGAGGGCCATAAAACATTGTTCATACCGATGGTCACGCCTCAGTGTTGGTATGACTGTTGAAAATGCTTAAAAAACCATGGAGGCAATATGGTCATTTAATCATCGGTATACTCCTTGTAAGTCAATGGTCAGTATCCACGTCGAAAATGCTCGGTGTCGGAATGGGCGTCCATACAAGCATCGATATATGTGTCGGTAATTTACTCGAAATTACGGACGCTTATACCAATGCTCATACCAACTCCGATACCGATGCAACATTTTAACCCAGCCTGAGAGCAATAATTTGACTTTTTCTTACATTTTGAACCAAAGTCTGCTACTATCGAGTTCGTGCACATGAACTACATTCTGAGTATATTGTGTACACTAATCTCTCTCTCTTTCTCTCTCTACACACACACCTCTCTATTTCCCTAGATCTGAAATGTTGGTAAGTATCACACATACTATAGCACCCTTTCTCTTTCTTTGTGCTTTCCCTTTTCCAATTTCTCTTCTCTTTAGTTTTGGAGGAGTTTTTTGGCATCAGTTCCTTGGAATTCATCGAAGGACAACATTAAGAGGACTTTGACGACAATGATCCAAACAATAACATGGATCTAAGTGATTGTTTTGTTTCCGATTGACATAGAGTGAGATAGAGAGAGAGATGAAAGAAAGAGAAAGAACTAGAGAAACATAAAGAGAGAGCAAGAAAGAGAGAGAGAGAGAGATAGAGAGAGCGAGAGAGAGATAAGAGAGAGAGGGGGTGTGAAAGAGAGAGAGAGAGAGATAGAGAGAGACTAAAAGAGAGACAGATGAAAGAGAGAGATGGAGAGAGAGAGAGATTTGCAATAGAAAGAGAATGAGATAGAGAGAGAGATGCATACATACATATACACACATATGCATACACATACTCACATACATATTACATACACACATGCATATTACATACACATGTACATACATATTCAATACACAGATGCATATACATACACATACATATTACAACACACATGCATATGCATACACACATATACATACATACATACATACATACATACATACATGCATATTACATACACACATGCATATTACATACAAACATGCATATACATACACACACATATGCATACTCATACTCACATACATACATGTGCACACAAATATACATACATACATGTATACACACATGTATACATACACACATGCATATGCATACATACATAAACACACATTTGCATGTACACATACACATACATACATACACACATGCATATGACATACACATGCACATATGCATACACACTCACATATCTATACACACACATATGTGCATACACACATGCATATGCGTACATACATACACACACATATGCATGTACACACACATACATACATACGTACATACATGCATATTACATACACACGCACATATATAGACACAGTCACATATGTATACACACACATATGTGCATACACACATGCATATGCATACATACATACACACATGCATATGCATACATACATACACACATGCATATACATACACACATACATATTACATACACACTCATATACATATTACAACCACACATGCATATGCATACATACGTACACACACATATGCATACACACATGTACCTACACACACGTATACATACACACACACATACCTACACACATACACGCACATACAAACATATTCATACATACATGTACACACACAGGTATAACCCTAATATGTTGTAGTGGAAGCTTCAGAACAAGAGACAAATGTAATATAAGAAATTTAATGTTCCCTCATATATCTGATGATGAGCCCCCACTTAGGAGATCATTCAAGGCACGGCCCAAACAATTAGGATGGAGAAGAGTCATAATGGAGTCAACATCAAATTTAGAGGATTTCTGTGATGAAGAAAGTGTTAATGAGCCACCATGGAACCATGATCATATCCCAACGAACCATCAAGTAACACGAGCAAAGACACTCCCTATAGGACAAGGGCAAAGACCAATCGATGAAGAAAGAGAACAAAGTGAACATGCATATATGGTAGAGAATGTAAATGTTGAGGTAGGACCATCTTGGCATGCTCCAAGAAGAGAGAAGAACTATCAACCGCATCACAGACCACAACGACCACAACTCGGCATTCTGCCAAACGCAAGAGCACGACAAAGGTGCAAAAAGCAAACCAAATCCTTTGCAGAGATTTGGCATTATCAAAGGTCTGTGAAGCTTCTTATTCCATGAAAGAAATTTGCAAGAGTTATGAAGGAAGAGCTCCAAATCTATTGTCCCAAACTTCATATTAAAGGGATAGCCGTTGAGGCACTCCAAGAAGGTACAAAGGCATATCTAATAAAGACGGTAAAAAGGCATATCTAATATCAATCTTGGAAAACTCTAACCTTTGTGCTATCCATGCAAAGAGAGTGACAATACAATCTAAAGATATGCAGCTAGCTAGAAGGATTAGGGGGAATAACCCTTAACATTGTAAACTCTCTTGTTGAGAGAACTTTTTATATATCTCAAATGATTAATATGATCTTCTTCTTATTAATTTTGTTCTCCAAAGTGTTTGTCTCTTAGTCTACATGACTATATGTCTCCTAAGGATCTAAAAGTGTGTCTATGTCTTTGCACATGAGTATCTTTCATGTACATTGGGCATTTATTTTGTTCTTAAAATGCTTGCAATGGCCAAGAATAGTCAAACAAAGGCCTACCACAAAAACTTGGGATGGGGCCTTACAAAAGTTTTGCAAGGCCCAATCCCGCATTTTTGTGGGAGAACTTTTTTTGTCTATTCATGGCCATCAAACCACAAGTCATGATGATTGGATCATATTGTTTTCCTTATCTAAGATGCAATTCATGCAAACCATTTGTACAAGACAACAATAAACTTGATGCATAATTTACATGTACTTATACCTTCATGCATGTCTATATGCACCCATACGAGTCCAAATGTGCTCTATTACACTCAAGAAGGCCTAGGAATGCCAAAAAAAGGGCTGCCACAAAGAACGGGAGATTGGGCCTTGGAAAACTTTTGCAAGGTCCCATCCCGTGTTTCTATGGCAGGCCTTTTTTATGGCAATTCTAGCCCATCAAACCACAAGGCATGATAAATGGAGCATATGGTTTGTCTTATTTGAGATGCACTTCATACAAAGCCTTTGCACAAGAGAACAAAGAGCTTGATTCATGTTTACATGTGCTTGTACCTTATTGCATGTTTATATGCACTTATAACTATGAAAATGTGCTCTAGTGCACTCACCAAGGCCTAGGAATGACAAAAAAAGGGTTTCGACAAAAACACAGGTAAGGGACCTATAAAGGTTTTGCAAGGCCCATACGTGTGTTTCTATGAAAACCCTTTTTTTGGCATTCCTAGGCCTTAAGAAGTAATTGCACAACATAAAATTCAAAGAAAAACATTGATTTATCTATGCAAAACATATGAAGTATGTTGTCACAAACATAAAGGCATAATAGAAAATTGAATGCACATGAGAATTGAAAAAATAATAATTTCTAATTGAAGTGTTTACAATTGGCTCTTCGCCTTGAGCCTCCCCACTATATTCTTTCTTCTTTGAAAATATTGTGGGAATTGGTAAGCCAAAACTGATTGGGAAATTACATGGGGGTCTATCAATCCAAGACCCAAAGCAATTCCTGGTTGACCAAATATTTTTTCGTTTAAGTTAACTTATAGGGTAGTAAGGGCAAAAGACTTCTTAACCAAAATTACACACTTGGTCCCTTGCATTATCGTAGATAGGCACAAAAGTTTGCTCAAGACCTTCAAACACCTAGTCATAAAGTGTCCTTGAGGGAAACAGCCCTTGTGGATAATTACAAAATCTTCTTTTTGTAATTTTCCACTGTAGTTTGCCAAGGAAGAGCCACTGCCATGGGCGAGCCGGTCACCACGACTCTTTGTTGCAAATTTATTGACTTCAATTGCTTCTTGCACATAGACATTTAGTGAGTACAAATATGAAACACAGTCAATCATAAATGTCATTAGATAATTATATGTTAAAGCCTATCTTCATCCTGTCCTCTTCTCATTGCATCTAAAGGAATGGAAGATTGAACCATGCCAA
>CM035411.1:85334736-85359736 GCA_020310875.1 Ceratopteris richardii
AGGAGAACACAGAGTGACCCACTATATGCAAACTGCGACGTGGATTTCACGTTAACCAAGGTGAAAAGATTCTCACGTCAACCAAGATAGAAAGTTTCCAATATTCAACACCCGAGGAAGATTCGAGTCGACCCTAAACTCATCAGTCATGACTCATCTTGCACTCATGAGTCATGACTCATCTTGCACTCACTCGTGTATATTTAACAGCTGGATCGAGCCTTTCGTTTTTCCATCGCACCCCTACCTATGCTGCACGGAGAGAGAGAGAGAGAGAAACATGGCATGTCTATTAAATAAAACATTCTAAATAACGAATATAGAACCAAAAGAATGCCAAGAGAGCAACGACAAAGGGAAAAACAAAAATCTCTTCGATTATGGTGCAGGGGTGGCTCTAGACAAGTAGAGATCGAAAATGCAGGGGTGGCTCTAGACAAGTAGAGATCGAAGATACGCAGGATGTATACCAAGCATCCTAAAAATGACTTCAATGAAGAAGTGACAAATGACCCTTATGAGGTTCTTTTTTCAATCAGTGTAATGAATATAGAAGAAGAAAACTCGAGTTTCTTGTGCTACCATAGTGACATGACTCTGTTCCTCATTTGCATGTATTCCGCAAAACTAGCTATCACTGAGAGACTCCATTCATCTAGTTCTCAATGCATTTGACTGCCTATAGGATGCATATTAGCACTTAGCTTGAAAGCTTACGCGTTGTCAACAAAGAAATCGAGTCAAGCTGTAGGGATCCCTACTTCTTTGACATTACAAAGCTGTAGGGATGTCTCTTCCACCAGGACCTTGGGTTAATATAGATATTGTTAATATAGATATCGAGTAAGCTCTACCTAAGCTAGTTGCTTAGCCTTAGAACAACGCAAGGAACCATCTATCACTTTATGAGAACCCCCACCTCATTTTGAGATCAGAAATATTTTTCTTGTTGAGAAAAGGAGAGAAGAAAAGTTCCATTGTAATAAAAAGGTGACAACAAAGGCGATAAAAATAGGCAGCAGATAATCACAGGTTACAAAGAGTAAACCATGAAGAATCTCTTCGCACAATACATTAGAAGGAGAGAGTCTCTCCATTTACAAGGGGACAAGTCTATTATATACTAATAATAGATTCAAGAATGGACCCTTAAAATGCCTTAAAGATTGAATTCTCTATTCTTCTAAGTATAGTTATACAAGGACAAGACAACTTGTTCCCGATTTTTCCATATAGCATAAATCATTTCTATTCTCCGAAGATGCCAAATCAGAAGATCAAGCTTATAAAAGACACCAAGAAGAACTTCCTTGCAACTAAGCTAATGGGGATGTATAGGGCACCATTACTCCTTCACTACGTTCCAAAAAACTTTATAGCAATACACTTTATAAGAAGATCTTGTAGATCTTGAAATTCACCAGATAACCAAAGATCTCGAGTCTGGACTTACTAGAAGGTCATTTACTATTGTAACCAAGTGACCCACTTAGCCTAGTGGTGAAGTCTCATGGGTGTGAAGGACCGAGGACTAGGGTTCAATCCCCACGGGATACATGGGGAGAGTGTTTTTCCCAAGGAGCTCTAGAACCTTCTAGAAGCATCCATTTGAGTTAACTCTGGTTAACTCGAACACTTGGTGCACATGCAGTTACATGGCTAACACATGGATTGTTAATATCCACCTGCCCAAGAAAGCAGTCCCCTCAAGAGAGCTATATATCGAGGCATTTGGTTCGGAGGAGAATCATCTCTCTAGCACGTGGTGGTCATAATCTTGCAATGAACCTATTTGAAAGAGAATTTTGCACAACATACCATTCGCAAAAGGTTTTCCTAAGGTTTCCATGAGCCAGTCCCACCTTTGATCACCGAAAACATTGAAGCTCATAGGAATACCAAGTGATCTGATTAATGATTTTAAAACCAAATCTAATACTATAATTTCTAATTTTTTTAAGCTTTTGAAATGATTTTAGTCTTACTAAGCTAAGAACGATTCAAAAGACATGTGTTAAGCCATTCAATAAAATTGGAGCAAGTCATGGAACCAATATTCGTGAAATGTAAGTATCATTAACAGACATTTCTTAGCATAAAGCAGAGGGAGAGTAAGGAACATAGATACCTTGAGTGAAGCCACTCTGCATGTAGTCTTTGATACATAAGCTAGAAGAGTCACCATCCACTCAAAATTGCAAAGGAGCTAAAGTGTAACCTTGAACAAGAGATCATTGGTGCTTAAAAGGTAGAAATAAGAACCATTAATTTCAAACATAAAAGAAACATTACCAAAGAAGGTGTGAACATACTTGATAACATTAGAGAAAAAAATGAACCCTGCATGGGCCTTTTGGATTAAGGAGTGATTAAGGATGGACCAATGAGAGGAGGGTGGTGGACACAGTCTAGTCCCTTAATCACATAGGCTAGCCATAGGGTTCCCTTGTTTTTGTGTGGTCAAAGAGGATAAAACCATCTATAAGAAGTGGTTTTGGTTGCTTAAATGGTTTTGAAAGCCTTCCAAATGAATTGTAACCCTTGGATTGGCTCAAAGATCCAAGGGATGAGGTTGAGTGCCAAAAATCAAGGCATCCTTGCATTTAGGCTGTTGGATGAGGAAGATTCTCAATGGTTGAGATTCAATCTAGCTAGAAAAATGTGCCTTTTGACAAGAACCTTTGGATGTGAGATCAAATCGGATGGCAGTTATTGATTTCCGAAAAGCAGACGGCGTTTGCATTCATAGCCATTGGATTGATCATGAATCTAAGGGCCCAATTTGAATGAGCACATTCAAATGGCGCCTTTTATCCTCCTTCCTTGGATGAACTCCTAATCGGACGGCTGAGGAATGCACGTGAGACGAGATCAGCCCCAATCGCGGATGAACGTCGGATCTAACCTCCATCCAATGGCCTAAAACTCTGTAGAGGGTACCCAAAAAGCCTGCGCACAAGAAGACAAAACTCCCACAAACTTCATGACACTCTCTCTCTAGAGAAGCATGCGCATTAATCGTAACCATCTGTTTAAAGCATCCAAAGGCTCAAAAAATTCTCATTTTAGAGTTCAAAATACAAAAGCTTCCAAATACTATTTTATTTGAAAATACCACTGGTGGTTTTGTGTGCCTCCCTAATCCACTAGATTAAGCATTTTAATCCCTAAGAATTAGGAATCCTTACAAGGCCCATGCAAGGCTCATATTTCTCCTAATGAAGGGTCCTCAATCATTCACTACAACATATTAGGGGCATACCGATGTTGTCAATATCGATGATACACCCCCAACATCTGTATGATTGGTGGAAATGCTTGGACGGTTCATGTAAGGCATACCGATAGTCAATAAACCATCAATATGACTCTTTGAAAGTGATCATCAGTATACATTGCGGTTGCCCGGTATAAGTGTCCGTATGGGTGATGGTATAGGTGTCAGTATGGGCATCGGCATGAGCATCAATCATTCCATGGAGATTGATGACGCTCATAGCAATGCCCATACCGGCACCATGTTGTAAACATACTGGACTCGAGAGAAAAAACTCAAAATTTTGCGCATGTTTTGAACTAATTAGTGCATCTATCGAACTTGCATGTGCGAACTGAATTGTGACCTAGATTTTCTTGTGCACAAACAAAGAGATCTCTTTCTCTACACATACACACACTCTCTCTCTCTCTAGATCTTGCATCTTGTTAAGTGATATGCGTACTGTTTCACCCTTTCAATTTCTCTATGTTTTTTTTGTTTAATTTCTCTTCTCTTTGGTTTCGCAAGAGTATTTTGGCATTGATTCTTTGGAATTTGACAAGACGACATTCATTAGGCTTTGACGACATCGATCCAAAAGATTACATCAATGTAAGTGATTGTTTTGTTCTCTATTGAGAGAGAGAATGAGAGAGAGAGAGAGAGAGAGAGATTAAAGAGAGAGGGGGAGAGAGAGAGAGATTAAATAGAGAGAGAGAGAGAGATCAAAGAGAAAGAGAAAGAGAGAGAAAAATAGAGAGAGAGAGAAAGAGAGGAAAAAGAGAGAGAGAGAGAGAGAGAGAGAGAGAGAGAGAGAGAGATAAAGATACATACACACACATACTCATGTATATGCATGCATACATACACACACACATATACACAAATGCATACATACACACACATATACACATGCATATACATACATATGCATGCATACATACACACACATATACACATGCATACATATGCATGCATACATACACACACACATGTACACACATGCATACATACACACACACACATGCATACACATACATATGCATGCATACATTCACACACATATGTACACACACATACATACACAAAAATATGCAAACATACATTCACACACATACGTACACACACGTACATACACAAACATACCCATGCATACATTCACACACATACGTACACACACATATGTACACACACATATGTACACACAGATGTACACACACATACATACACACATGTACACACACATTCACACACATACACACATGTGCACACACATTTACACACATACACACATTCACACACATACATACACACACACATACACACACATTCACACACATACATACACATACAATATTACATACACACATGCATATATTGCATACACACATGCATATATTACATACACACATGCATATTATATGCTCACATACATTTTACCTACACAAATGCATATTCATGTATATGCATGCATGTATACACACATATACATACATACTCCCATACATATACACACACATGCATATATACATACACACTCACAGCTATACACACACACACACTCACATACATATTACATGTTGAGATATCAAGCTCTTCATACGATGATCGAGGATGAGAGGTATCAGTTTTTCGTTTCTCTAACATATATCGCGGTCAGGCTGGTATATGTAAGGGATAATTCATTGAGATTTATTAGATTTATCTACGGAGAGTGAAGGCACATTTGTTCCTTGCCAGCTCACTCATTCGCGGACATTAGGTTTTTCCTTTTGTAATGATCTTTATATATTGCACTTGTATTCTTGTTTTTTAGGTCATTCTTGTACATTCCTTTTTATGTAATAGAAGGAGAAGAATAAGTTCATTCTTCCTTGCCTCAATCTAAGTGTGTGCTTCTGTTTGATTGTAAGAGTGTGTGTGTGAGCTCTCTTCCTTATCTCCTTCCTCATGACATGGTATTAGAGCCAGTGTGGTTGTAGAGAGCTCGTGGAGAAGGCCAACGGTGAAGAGCACGTGAGAAGGCATGGAGAAAGCGCGATTCATAGATGACCTCAGATTCATAGATGACCTCAGATTGCGCATGTTTTGAACTAATTAGTGCATCTATCGAACTTGCATCTGCGAACTGAATTGTGACCTACATTGTCTTGTGCACAAACAAAGAGATCTCTTTCTCTACACATACACACACTCTCTCTCTCTCTAGATCTTGCATCTTGTTAAGTGATATGCGTACTGTTTCACCCTTTCAATTTCTATATGTTTCTTTTGTTTAATTTCTCTTCTCTTTCGTTTCACAAGAGTATTTTGGCATTGATTCTTTGGAATTTGACAAGACGACATTCATTAGGCTTTGACGACATCGATCCAAAAGATTACATCAATGTAAGTGATTGTTTTGTTCTCTATTGAGAGAAAGAATGAGAGAGAGAGAGAGATTAAAGAGAGAGGGGGAGAGAGAGAGAGAGAGAGAGAGAGAGAGAGAGAGAGATTAAATAGAGAGAGAGAGAGAGATTAAATAGAGAGAGAGAGAGAGATCAAAGAGAAAGAGAAAGAGAGAGAAAAATAGAGAGAGAGAGAGAGAAAGAGACGAAAAAGAGAGAGAGAGAGAGAGAGAGATAAAGATACATACACACACATACTCATGTACATGCATGCATACATACACACACACATATACACAAATGCATACATACACACACATATACACATGCATATACATACATATGCATGCATACATACACACACATATACACATGCATACATATGCATGCATACATACACACACACACATGTACACACATGCATACATACACACACACACATGCATACACATACATATGCATGCATACATTCACACACATATGTACACACACATACATACACAAAAATATGCATACATACATTCACACACATACGTACACACACCTACATACACAAACATACCCATGCATACATTCACACACATACGTACACACACATATGTACACACACATATGTACACACAGATGTACACACACATACATACACACATGTACACACACATTCACACACATACACACATGTGCACACACATTTACACACATACACACACATTCACACACATACATACACACACACACATACACACACATTCACACACATACATACACATACAATATTACATACACACATGCATATATTACATACACACATGCATATTATATGCTCACATACATTTTACCTACACAAATGCATATTCATGTATATGCATGCATGTATACACACATATACATACATACTCCCATACATATACACACACATGCATATATACATACACACTCACACCTATACACACACACACACTCACATACATATTACATGTTGAGATATCAAGCTCTTCATACGATGATCGAGGATGAGAGGTATTAGTTTTTTGTTTCTCTAACATATATAGCGGTCAGGCTGGTATATGTAAGGGATAATTCATTGAGATTTATTAGATTTATCTACGGAGAGTGAAGGCACATTTGTTCCTTGCCAGCTCACTCATTCGCGGACATTAGGTTTTTCCTTTTGTACTGATCTTTATATATTGCACTTGTATTCTTGTTTTTTAGGTCATTCTTGTACATTCCTTTTTATGTAATAGAAGGAGAAGGATAAGTTCATTCTTCCTTGCCTCAATCTAAGTGTGTGCTTCTGTTTGATTGTAAGAGTGTGTGTGTGAGCTCTCTTCCTTATCTCCTTCCTCATGACATGGTATTAGAGCCAGTGTGGTTGTAGAGAGCTCGTGGAGAAGGCCAACGGTGAAGAGCACGTGAGAAGGCATGGAGAAAGCGCGATTCATAGATGACCTCAGATTGCTACAAAAATTGGCATGAAGATCGAAGACCTCAAAATATTTTCGAGAGTTATACCTTTAGGGTCATTTGTTTTTGTCAGATCAAAGTTTTGGAGCCATCTCGACTGCCATTTCTAGCTTGCAAGGCGTGGCCCATAGAAAAACGAGGTTAGTTTCAGAAACTATAACTTGCATCTTGTTCAACAATATATTTGAGATCCAGTATTTGAAGAGGTTCCATGTACTATTGATACACGAAAGCTCTGTTTTTATGAGATCGAATTGTTATGTCATAATGCAATAGACTTCAAGCAGAAGTGATTGAAGCAGAAGCTGGAAATTTTCTGCAAAGTACTAAACCATTCCAAATCATTGGTCATGTGATTTGAAGCAGCTCAATCAACATACTAGACATTATCATTCGATTTCTATGTAGATCCCAAAGAAGGACTCAACCTTGAACCAAATGATAAAGAAAATGCTGAAAACTCAAGTGCAAAATCTCAAGTTTTGAGTGGACCGGATGCATCACCAAGCAACAGTTTCAACTCAAATCCATGGAGTGGAAGATTGACTGAAAATTCTAGTCGAGCAAATTCATCAAATACATCTAAGAAAGATAAAGAAAATCTTTCTGCTTATCATAAAACATGTGCAGGTTTTGAAGACGTTGATGGAGATTCAAGTGGCTCAAAAACGAGCCTTGATGAGGAACTTGATTGCCCGCTATGAAGACTCGAGGAGTTAGAAAAGGCACATGTAGATGATACAAGGAGAATTTACCCAAGACCAAGAAGATCTAGGTGGATGCATAATTCTGTACAATAATTAACATATGATAGTTACATCGCTCATCATCGTGCCTACATGAAAAAGGTAATACAGGATGTTGAACCTTCTTGTTTTGAAGATGCAATTTCAAATACAAATTCAGGAAAGCTATGGATGAGGAGATGGCTACACTTTATGGAAACGAAACATGGAAGCTGGTTCCATTGCCACAAGGAAAGAAACCCATAGGCTACAAGTGGTTTTACAAGGTAAAGCACAATGTTGATGGTAGTATAAGCAGGTACAAAGCATGATTGGTAGCAAAAGGATATGCATAGAAATATGGCATTGATTATGAGGAAACATTCAACCCTCTAGCTAAAATGTCTACTCTTATAACACTTGTTGCATTAGCTACAACAAAAGGATGGACTTTGCATGAGATGGATGTGAAGAATGCTTCCTTACATGGTGAGTTACAGGAAGAAGTATACATGGACTAGCCACGAGGATATGAGGATTCAAAGCATCCAGAATATGTTTGCAGGTTGCAAAAGGTTTTGTATGGGCTGAAGCAAGCTCCTCGTGCATGGCATGCAAGGATTGTTGATTACTTAACCACCATTGGGTTTTCTATGTGTGATGTAGATCATTCACTATATGCAAGGAAGAGTGATGATGGCATCACAATTGTGGCTATCTATGTTGATGACTTGATTGTAGGTGGTGATAATGAAGAAGGAATCAAAGAGGTAAAGAAACTTCTTATGTAATAATTTGACATGAAAGATCTTGGTATATGGATGTCGCAAAGGCAATATGCCATGAATATGCTACAAAAGTATAGTATGACTCATTCTAAGACAATTTCTATGCCATTAGATCAGAATTTGAAGTTGGATACTAGATCAGGTGAAGCATTGGAAAATGGTACTATGTAGAGGAAAATTGTGGGAAGTCTTATATATCTCACAATTACAAGGCTTGATTTAAGCTATACTATTGGACTTGATAGTCAGTTTATGCACGTTCCCAAGAAGCTACATTTGGATGCTCTGAGGCACACTCTATGTTATGTGAGTGCTACTTTGGATTATGTGTTGTTTTATGAAGCTGGTGTAGATTTGCAGGTTCATGGATACACCAATGTAGATTGGGCTGGTGGCATTCCAGATAGAAGATCTACTAGTGGCTTTCTATTCTCACTTGGGTGGAGCTATTACATAGAGCAGCAAGAAGCAACCTAGTGTTGCTCTGTCGCATACAGAGGTGAAGTATAAAGGTGCTGCAATTGTAGCATGTGATGCATCATGGCTGGAGATGGTACTTGCATATTTATGTGTGGAAGTGCAAAAGCCTATCACTATCTATTGTGATGGTCGTAGTAGTATACAGTTAGCACGGAACCTTGTTTTTCATGCTAGAACAAAGCATATCAAGGTAAATTATCACTTCATGAGAGAGAAGGTATTAGCACGTGATATTGATCTTGTTTATGTGAGAACAGATGAGCAGGTTGTTGATATTTTAACTAAAGCACTTGGAGCAGAGAAGCTAAAGAATTTTCTGAAGATGTTGAGGTTAGGGGACATGACATTGAGCTTGAGGGGGAGTGTTGAGATATCAAGCTCAACATCTGATGATCGAAGATGACACGGATATTAGGTTTTTCCTTATGTTCTGATCTTTATATATTGCACTTGTTGTATTCTTGTTTTTTAGGTCATTCTTGTACACTCCTTTTTATGTAATAGAGGAAGACGAAGAAGATTAGTCTTCCTTGCCTCAATCTTAGTGTGTGCTTCTCTTTGATTGTGAGAGTGTGTGTGAGCTCTCTTCCTTATCTCCTTCCTCATGACATTACATACACACATGCATACACATACACACACATATGCATACACACATGCATATGCATACGTACATACACAAAAATATGCATGCACACATATATATACATAAATGTGCACATGAATATACATACTTATACACATATACACATATACACACATAATACATATACAAACATATATTCACACACATACGTACACATGCACATACATAAATATACACATACATACACATATACATACACAAACATATGCATACTCACAGATGCTCCCATACATATACACACACTCACATATATACATACACACCCACACCTATAGACACACACTCACATTCATGCAAACACACATATACATGTTTTAGGTGTAAGTCTTTAGGATTAGGCATTTACGTTTTCCTACATACATACAATAAAATTAAATATATAAAAAATAAATTTTTAGGTTTTTTTAGGTTTTTTACATATATATAATCAAATATATAAAAAATAGGGTTTAGGTTTTTTAATAAATTAAATATATATAAGAAAACAAATTAAGAAAAAATTAAGAAAAAACGTTATATATATATATATATATATATATATATATATATATATATATATATATATATATATATATATATATATATATATATATATATATAATAGGATTTTAGGGTTTTTTATTGAATTAAATATATATAATTAAATATTAAAAAATAGAGTTTTAGGTTTCATATTAACATATATAATCATATATTTATAAAAATTAGGAAAACTTAGGATGTTTACACATACACACATATACATATATACACAAAAGAATAAGCGTTTAGGTCTTTAGGATTAGGGTTTTTAGGCTGTTTACACATGCATACATACATTTACACACATAATACACATATATATGTACACATGCATATAGACATATAAATGTTTTAGTTCTAGGTCTTTAGGATTAACTTTAATGGGTTTTACACATGCATACACATATATACACATATACACATAGGATTAGGCTTTTAGGAAATTTACACATGCATACATACATATACACATATACACATACACATGTATATACACATGCATACATACATATACATATTTTAGGTCTACGTCATTAGGATTAGGGTTTTAGGGTTTTTACACATGCATATATATATATATATATATATATATATATATATATATCTATATATATATATATATATATATATATATATATATATATATATATATATATATATATATATATATATATATATATATATATATATATATATATATATATTTATATATATATATATATATGTATATGTACACAAATGCATATATATAAACATATATATTTCTATACACATGCATACACACATAAACATGTTTTAGGTCTAGGTCTTTAGGATTACGCTTTTAGGTTTTTTACATGTATATAATCAAATATATAAAAAATAGAGTTTTAGGGTTTTTATTTAAAATAAATGTATATAAGAAAAAAATAAGGAAAAAAATTATGATTTTAGTATAGATAAATAAATATGAAAAGAGCTAGTGTTTTGAAATATATAACTTAAATATATAAAAAAAGGATTTTAGGCTTTTTACATATGTATAATCACAAAGAAATAAAATAGAGTTTTAGGGTTTTTCAATTAAATAAGATATATATAAGGAAAAATCTAAGAAAAAATTATAATAAAAAGTTCGAATATATAAATAAATAATTTTAAAAATAGCATTCTTGTATAGATAAATAAATATGGAAAGAGCTAGTGTATTAAATATACAATTAAATATATATAATTAAATATATTAAATTAAATATATAAACAATAGAGTTTTAGGTTAATATTAACATATGTAATCATATATTTATAAATATTAGGAAACCAAGTACAATATATAATCAAATATATATATATATATATATATATATATATATATATATATATATATATATATATATATATATATATATATATATATGTATATATATATATATAGGATTAGGTTTTTTAAGCTTTTTACATAGTATACACACATATACACATATACACACATAATACATGTACACATACACATGTATATACACATTAATACACATATATACATATTTTAGGTCTAGTTCTTTAGGATTAGACTTTTAGGTTGTCTACATACATAGAATAAAAATAAATATATAAAAAATCGCTCTGAAGGATTCTTAGGGTTTTGGGTTTTTAAATTAAACTAAATATATATAAGAAATGCATACACACATATACATGTTTTAAGTCTAGATCTTAAAGTTTAGGGTTTTTAGGTTTAATAAAAAAAATTAGGTTTTTAGAATTCATTGTTCTAACATGTCTACATGGTATCAAATGGCATCTTTGGATTTGGAGGAGAGAATGGCATGTCCTTGCACTTCGTGAAAGTATCAAATTTATTAAAAATTAGGGATTTGTATTGCACATATTAGAGAATATGGATCCTTTGATAAAATTTGACTACAAGACCTACGCTACCCTTCGCATTCTCCCGCTGGTGAGTAGGTATGCCACCTCGTATGCCACGTGATACACCACATACACCTTGGGGTGCTCATGATCATGACAACTCCAAGGTGTATAGTATACATGATGGAGCTCCAGTGATGAATGCAATCGAAAAGGCTATGCATCAACGTTCACGAGAGCTTTGCTCCATAAAATTTGGTCTTTCTCTCATGTTGAAATGGATTGAACAAGATAAAGATCATAAAAATTCTATCACAGAGATAATCTATCAGGAGTTTTAGCCAGCACATGGGCATCATATTGTCAACTCAGAGTGGATTGAGCACATGGCAAGTGAGGTTATGTCTCATCGACAATCCGAGGCTTGTGATGCTTTCAGAGCAGGCTTATCAAAGCCTGTATGGTTAGATGCTAAGGAGTGGGATATGATTCGTGATGAAGAGCAGTAGACTCCATACTGATATCACCAGCAACGAGCTACGATGACCACACGTCTAGATATGGTCGAACCATCATGTTTGGGTAGTGGCAGATATGAGACTATGTGTTACGAGTTTGTAAGTATCATTTTGATTATTGAATTTGTTTGTGTTAAGCATGTCATGTATATTCATGTAACGTTTTGCATAGTTGTTCTAGTAGTTGTCAGTGGGTCATCCTCCGACACGAACTGAGGAGGCTAACAGATATCATCATGGATTGGCTGCATTGTTGGAGGACTTGGAGGGATGCAATGCGGTTGTTTCGTGGGAGCATCTACGATGACCTGAGCTTATAAAATTGGTTTGGTGTTTTTAGTTGTTTGTAAATATCATGTCAATTTGTCTCATTTCATGAATGTTCTTTGTTTCACGACTATAGATAGATGTGTTCATCCCTCTCGCCATGTGTATGGCAGTGGTGTGCCAGAATTTTGTATTCGGCTCATATATGGCAGTGGTGCACCAGAATTTTATATTTGGTTCTTATTTGGCAGTGCTTTGGCACATTTTGTATTTGGCTCATATATGGAAGTGGTTTGCCACACTTTTGTACATATTGTGTGTTGCTTTATCAAATCATGTTTTGTTTGCCATTAGAGTACATATCACATATACTCGGTTTTTTTGGGCAGAGTGTATTGTCTTTTCCTACACAATAGCAAGGTAATATTGCTACAGTAAGAGACAACATACTTTGCCCAAAAACAAATTTTGTAGATATGGTCATCGGTATAGGCACTGGTAGGCGTGTCAGTATACCCAATTGCATGCTGGCATCAATACCGGTGTTTATGCCCAAGGGATTACTAATGTTGATATGGATGCTTATACCGATGCTTATACCGACACCTATACTGATGCTTATACTCACAACATGCTAATGTTGGTGCACTAAGAGACAACACACTCTACCCAAAAAAAAAATTACAGATATGGTCATTGATATAGGTGCCGGTAGGCGCGTCGGTATACCAAGCCACATATCCGCATCAACACCATCATTTATGCCAAGGGGATTACTCGTGTTGATACCAATGCTTATATGGATGCTTATATCAGTGCTCATACTACACATATACTTGTAGTTTTGTATCGATGCGTATGCTAGAGCTTACACTGACATCAGGAGAAAATGACACCCGTGCATTTGTCGTCTTGATATACCCTTGATATGTTGTAGTGGTTAATTCCTTGTAGGGATCTAATAATATGATCCTATTCAATTCTATGATAGGCCTTGTTAAAGTCAAGTAAAAAAAAATAGAAGTTTTGTCCAAGCTCACTAAAACATTGCATGCCTTCTCATAAGGTGATCATAATGGCATCTATGATATACCTAGGCATTGGTGATTTTTTTCCTTGAAGAATAATATTGTTCATAATAGGACTTGCAATTCTAACGAGGGTTTAAGAAGAAGAGTTGGATGAAAGCTACACAAAAGATAGATGTCCAATTGTTTAGGTCATCCTTGGTCCTCTTTTTTGAGTAAGCTTAATTACCCCAATGCTCATATTAACAAGAAGAAAGCTCTGACTAATAGCCTCTTTACATATTAATAGAATAAGCGGATTTTGAAAATCCTTCATTTGCAATACAAATTCATTCGGTGTACCTTCGAAAATAGGGGGCTTACCATGATTCAATTTACTAATGATCTCTTTAACCTTTCGGATAGAGAGGGCCAAGTCCATTGTTTTGGTGATTTTCAGACATAGAGATTTCTTCCTTTTGAAATCCGTTTCAGCCTAGCTAAAACACTTGTATATCTTCCCGCCCTCTCATGATGTTCGACAAAACATTAAAGAAGAAGTTAAAAGAATATTGGAAGCTCTCTTTAGGGGTTGATAGAATACTCTCATCTTTACTTTTTATCATTGCGATCAAATTTTTGTTTTTTTATTCTTTTTCAACATACACACACATAGACACATACACACACATAGACACATACACACAGATAAACACATACACACTCATAGACACATACACACTTACACACACACATCCATACACATTTACACACACACATACACATGCACACCGACACATATATACAGATACACATGTATATACACACATAGACACAAACACATACACACATAGACACACACACACACATACACATACACACACATACACACACACACACATAGACACACACACTTACACACACACATCCACACACATTTACATGCACACATACACATGCATATAGACAGATATATATAGATACACACACATACACACATACATATAGATACATGCATATGCATACATAATGCATATGCATATGCATACATACATGCTTGTATGCATACACACACATACACACGCATACACACATACAAATACACATATAGACACACATATATGGGTACACACACATAGAGAGACATACACACACATACACATACATTCATACATATGCATACATAATGCATATGCATATGCATACATACATACTTACATCCATACACAGACACATATGCATACATAATGCACATGCATATGCATAGATACATGCATACATATACACACACATAGACACATACACACACATAGACACATAGACACATACACACACATATGCATACATAATGCACATGCATACACATACACACACAGAGACACATACATACACATAGACACATACACACACATATATACATAGATTTACACACACATACACATGCATACACACACATACACACATAGACACACACACACACATACACACACATGTACACACATAGACACATATTGCATATGCATATGCATACATACATACACACACATGCACACACATTCATACATATGCATACACACATAGAGAGACAAATAGACACATACACACACACATACACACACATGCATACACATGCATACATAATGCATATGCATATGCATACATACATGCTTACATGCATACATACATGCTTACATGCATACACACACACATACACACAGATACATATACATACATAGACACACACACATGTAGAGAGAGACACACACACATACACATGCACGTAAAGAGACATACACACACATACACATACATGCATGCATAATGCATATGCATATGCATACATACATACTTACCTGCATATATAGACATACACACATATACACACACATATGCATACATACATACTTACATGCATACACAGACATACAAACATATACACAGACACACAGACACATATGCATACATATGTATACATAATGCACATGCATATGCATAGATATATGCTTACATGCATAAACATATACACATAGACACATACACACACACAGATACATACACACACATGGACACATACACACATATACACATATACACATATACACATACACACACCTATACATACAGATTTACACACACACATAGACACACACACACATACACATACACAAACACACTTACCCATGCATACACACAGACATACACACATAGACACACTCACTTACATGCATAGACACACACACAAATACACACATACACACATACACACTTACACACACAAAGATACACACACACATATATAAACAAACACATACACACATAGACACACTTACACACACACACATCCGCACACATTTACACACACACATACACATGCATATAGACATATATATATAGATACACACATATATACACACATATATACACACATATATACACACATAGACACACACATATACACACCCATACACACATAGACACATACACACTTACACAGACACATACACACATCCACACACATTTACACACATACATACAAATGCATAGACACATATATATAGATACACACATATATACACACACAGACACACACACACATAGACACACACACATGGACACATACACACATATATATGAAAGATAGATACATAGAGACATACACACATATATATATATGCATACACACACATAGAGACACATACACACACACATACACATGCATGCATACATACATACTTACATGCATACACACACACACACAGACACACACATGCCTACATTTGCATACATAATGCACATGCATATGCATACATACATGTTTAGATGCATACATACACACTCACATGTACACCTACATAGAGATATACACACATACATATGTACACACACACACATACATACATACATACATACATACATACACACACACACACACACATATATATATATATATATATATATATATATATATATATATATATATATATATATATATATATATATATATATATATATATATATATATATATATATATATATATATATATATATATATATATATATATATATATATGTGTGTGTGTGTATATATATATATATATATATATATATATATATATATATATATATATATATATATATATATATATATATATATATATATATATATATAGCCCATTTTTTTTATATGTTAGGTATTATCGATCCTAGCAGAGAAAGAAAGGCGAAACTCACTCTCATAAAAAGTTTTATGAGAGCAAGAGTTCCGCCTGATACTCTAGGGATCATCATGCATGAGTACTCAGAGATGCTGATGATGAGCTGGATTATACGATCCAGATGCTTACCCAGCGATCAGAGGAGGGCTCTTCTGTAGCTCCACATGCAAGAAGAGAGCTATCTGCTCATAGGTATGTTTTTTTCATAAACTTTTTTAATGATATTATAAAACATATTTTTATTTATTTTTATCTATCTATTTTTGGGACACCTGTACCACCTCCCGATCATGATAGCACAACAGATTTGCCTATGAGGACATGCATAGGCACCTTAGGGCTAGAGTGCGATATAGAGCTAGAGGGGAACATTGTGTACATAGGCAATGGATTGGAGTTCAAGAAAAGAATGCGGGCATTATGCGACTCTTACCTGCACCTTGTCCCCTTATAGTGGAAGTAAGTATAAATTTTACATATAAATTGAAATAAATATCTTATGTTTTATTTACATGATTTTTTTTATTTTTGTAGTGAGCATGATGAGAGGGATAAAAAATACATACTTAGTTCACTTGAGATAGAGTTTGGGACAGGATGGTCACATAACTGGTGTCTAAAAGAGATGCGGACACTTATGGGTCATCGTCGCAATAATGCACGGTACGCATTGCTTTTATGTATATGTACGTGGATATGAGTATGTGTGTTTATGTATGTATGTATGTATGTATGTATATGAAAGAGAGAAAGCGAAAAGAGTGAGACTAGAGGTACAAATACACGCATACACACACATATACATCATACATGCACATTTACACACATATACACATACATGCACATTTATACATACACACACATACATGAACATTTTTACACACACATACACATGCATGCGGTTAGACACATATAATGAATACACATACACATACACATGCATAATCATATGTACACACACATAGACTCATATAATCACATTTACATGCGTATACACACACACACACAAAACATGCATATGCACATATAGATACACACACATACACACATGCATACACACATATAGAAACACATACATACACACATGCATGCACACTGATATATCTATATGTATATATATATATGTGTGTGTATATATATATATATATATATATATATATATATATATATATATATATATATATATATATATATATATATATATATATATATATATATATATATATATATATACTAAGATATCTATATATAAATAAATAAATAAATCCTATTTCAAAAATCCTAATTTGGAAACACTAATTTTGATATTAGGGTTTTAAAATCCCTAATTTAAAAACTCTAATTCAGCCTTTTAGCCATATGATTGAAGTATATGTACACATTGCATCTATTCCTCCGATGTCCTACTAGAGAGATGTCTCTCCTCCCAACCTTATGCCTCTATATATAGCTACTCAAATCAAGGAGGATCATAATATATATAAAGATATATACACATCATGTAGATACGCATACAAAAATATAAAATGGAGTAGATACATTATGCATCACACATACATGCCTAAATGCACACATAAATATATATATACATGCATACATATTTACATGTACACATTTACACATAGACACATATACATATTTACATGTACACATCACATATACATGCCTACATGTAGAAATCTATACTTATACATGCATACACAATTATAAACACTTGCATATATTACATGAATACATGAATATTTTAAATCAATGCATATGCATATTGTAGCACGGAGAACCAGCCCCCCCCTCTCTCTCTCTCTTTCTCTCTCTCTCTCTCTCTCTCTCTCTCTCTCCCCTTTCTGTCTCTCTCTCTCTATCTATCTCTCTCTCTCTCTATCTCTTTCTCTCTCTCTCTCTCTCTCTCTCTCTCTCTCTCTCTCTCTCTCTCTCTCTCTCTCTCTCTCTCTGTGTCTCCCTCTCTCTCTCTCTCTCTCTCTCTCTCTCTCTCTCTCTCTCTCTCTCTCTCTCTCTCTCTCTCTCTCTCTCTCTCTCTCTCTCTCTCTCTCTCCCCTTCCCCCCCCCCGCAATCTCCCTCCCACCTGTGCAGTCCCCCCTCCCACCCGTACAGTCCCTTCTCTCTCTCTCTCTCTCTCTCTCTCTCTCTCTCTCTCTCTCTCTCTCTCTCTCTCTCTCTCTCTCTCTCTCTCTCTCTCTCTCTCTCTCTCCCCTTCTCTCTCTCTCTCTCCCCCGTAACCCTCCGTCCTACTAGTCCCTCTCTCCCCCACTCGTAGAGCGCGCAAACACTCCCCCCGCGTGCCCCACCTTCTCTCTCTCCCCCTCTCCCGCCACCCGCAGCGCCCCTCTCTCCCTCCCCCGTAGCCCCCACCTGTAGCACCTCCATGCACCCTCCCACGTAGCCCCACCTCGAGCGCCCACTCCCTCTACCCCTGCCCACAGCCCTGTCATCCCCCTCCTCCACCTACCCACAACCCCTGCCACCCACGCCTCATCCCCCCGCCCATAGCCCTCGTCTCCCCCTCCTACTCCTGCCTGCTGCCATCCCCCCTCGCCCACAGCGCCACTCACAGCCCTTGCTCCCCCCGTCACCCCCTCCTACTCCTACCGGCAGTCCCCTCTGCCACCCCCCCCCCCCCCCCCGCCCGCCTAGTCCCACCCTTCCTTTCTCTCTCTCTATGGCGCCCCCACATGCCCCTCAACACTGCCAAAGAAGCATCTCTCCAAAAACAAATACACTAATGAGACTAGGGAGTTCCGAAAATGATTGGGAAATGACAAGAAGCTGCAAAGAAGGATGTAGAGATGCGGAATGCTTCTTGCCCTAGTGAAGCAAGCCATTTTGGACAGGTGTTGAAAGCAACTTCCGTCGAAACATCTATTAGTGAGGTGGAGTATGTTGGGTGTGAATACTCCACGATTTTGTCGATGATGAATTGAGTTGTAAGTTATCACCCTAGTCATAGAATAGTCGAGAATATTTACCTTTAATTGTATCACATTCGCCTCATCTCTCTCTCTCTCTCTCTCCCCCCCCCCTGAACCTCCACCCTCAACTCCACCCACCCTCGACTCCACCCTCTCCCAACTCCACCCACCCTCAACTCCACTCCACCCTCTCCCAACTCCACCCACCCTCAATTCCACTCCACCCACCGCAACTCCAACTCCACCCTCCCCCAACTCCACCCTCCCCCAACTCCACCCACCCTCAACTCCATCCCCAACTCCACCCACCCTCAACTCCACCCCCAACTCCACCCACCCTCAACTCCACTCCACCCATGAGAACCGCAACTCATCAATCCCTCCACTCCACCCTCCCCCAACTCCACCCACCCTGCACTCCACCCTCTTCCAACTCCACCCACCCTCAGCTCCACTCCACCCTCTCCCAACTCCACCCACCCTCAACTCCACTCCACCCATGACAACCCCAACTCCTCCCTCCCTCCACTCCACCCTCCACCCACCACTCCCCCCAAACTCCAACCGCCCACCATCCAATTCAAAACTGGTGGCATATTTGATCTATCCCTCCAATTTTGGGGCAATCAATTGGCGCCATATTCACTGAACATGGGAAATCGGCAAGGCCCTCTTGGCCTATTGGAGCCTAAACTCGGGTGCACTCACACAGTGTGGTAGAATTCCATCATAGGGGAATGAACACTACAACATATGAGGGTCATACAACATTGTTCATACCGATGGTCACGCCTCAATGTTGGTATGACTGTTGAAAATGCTTGAAAAACCATGGAGGCAATACGGTCATTTAATCATCAGTATACTCCTTGTAAGTCAATGGTCAGTATCCACGTCGAAAATGCTCGGTGTCGGAATGGGCGTCCATACAAGCATCGATATATGTGTCGGTAATTTACTCAAAATTACGGACGCTTATACCGATGCTCATACCAACTCCGATACCGATGCAACATTTTAACCCAGCCTGAGAGCAATAATTTGACTTTTTCTTACATTTTGAACCAAAGTCTGCTACTATCGAGTTTGTGCACATGAACTACATTCTAAGCATATTGTGTACACAATTCTCTCTCTCTTTCTCTCTCTACACACACACCTCTCTATTTCTCTAGATCTGGAATTTTGGTAAGTATCACACATACTATAGCACCCTTTCTCTTTCTTTGTGCTTTCCCTTTTCCAATTTCTCTTCTCTTTAGTTTTGGAGGAGTTTTTTTGGCATCAGTTCCTTGGAATTCATCGAAGGACAACATTAAGAGGACTTTGATGACAATGATCCAAACAATTACATGGATGTAAGTGATTGTTTTGTTTCCGATTGACATAGAGTGAGATAGAGAGAGAGATGAAAGAAAGAGAAAGAACTAGAGAAACATAAAGAGAGAGCAAGAAAGAGAGAGAGAGAGATAGAGAGAGCGAGAGAGAGATAAGAGAGAGAGGGGGTGTGAAAGAGAGAGAGAGAGAGAGAGATGAAAGAGAGAGATAGAGAGAGACTAAAAGAGAGAGAGATGAAAGAGAGAGATAGAGAGAGAGAGATTTGCAATAGAAAGAGAATGAGATAGAGAGAGAGATGCATACATACATATACACACATATGCATACACATACTCACATACATATTACATACACACATGCATATTACATACACATGTACATACATATTCAATACACAGATGCATATACATACACATACATATTACAACACACATGCATATGCATACACACATATACATACATACATACATACATGCATATTACATACACACATGCATATTACATACAAACATGCATATACATACACACACATATGCATACTCATACTCACATACATACATGTGCACACAAATATACATACATACATGTATACACACATGTATACATACACACATGCATATGCATACATACATAAACACACATTTGCATGTACACATACACATACATACATACACACATGCATATGACATACACATGCACATATGCATACACACTCACATATCTATACACACACATATGTGCATACACACATGCATATGCATACATACATACACACACATATGCATGTACACACACATACATACATACGTACATACATACGTACATACATGCATATTACATACACACGCACATATATAGACACAGTCACATATGTATACACACACATATGTGCATACACACATGCATATGCATACACACATGCATATGCATACATACATACACACATGCATATGCATACATACATACACACATGCATATACATACACACATACATATTACATACACACTCATATACATATTACAACCACACATGCATACATACGTACACACACATATGCATACACACATGTACCTACACACACGTATACATACACACACACATACCTACACACATACACGCACATACAAACATATTCATACATACATGTACACACACAGGTATAACCCTAATATGTTGTAGTGGAAGCTTCAGAACAAGAGACAAATGTAATATAAGAAATTTAATGTTCCCTCATATATCTGATGATGAGCCCCCACTTAGGACATCATTCAAGGCACGGCCCAAACAATTAGGATGGAGAAGAGTCATAATGGAGTCAACATCAAATTTAGAGGATTTCTGTGATGAAGAAAGTGTTAATGAGCCACCATGGAACCATGATCATATCCCAACGAACCATCAAGTAACACGAGCAAAGACACTCCCTATAGGACAAGGGCAAAGACCAATCGATGAAGAAAGAGAACAAAGTGAACATGCATATATGGTAGAGAATGTAAATGTTGAGGTAGGACCATCTTGGCATGCTCCAAGAAGAGAGAAGAACTATCAACCGCATCACAGACCACAACGACCACAACTCGGCATTCTGCCAAACGCAAGAGCACGACAAAGGTGCAAAAAGCAAACCAAATCCTTTGCAGAGATTTGGCATTATCAAAGGTCTGTGAAGCTTCTTATTCCATGAAAGAAATTTGCAAGAGTTATGAAGGAAGAGCTCCAAATCTATTGTCCCAAACTTCATATTAAAGGGATAGCCGTTGAGGCACTCCAAGAAGGTACAAAGGCATATCTAATAAAGACGGTAAAAAGGCATATCTAATATCAATCTTGGAAAACTCTAACCTTTGTGCTATCCATGCAAAGAGAGTGACAATACAATCTAAAGATATGCAGCTAGCTAGAAGGATTAGGGGGAATAACCCTTAACATTGTAAACTCTCTTGTTGAGAGAACTTTTTATATATCTCAAATGATTAATATGATCTTCTTCTTATTAATTTTGTTCTCCAAAGTGTTTGTCTCTTAGTCTACATGACTATATGTCTCCTAAGGATCTAAAAGTGTGTCTATGTCTTTGCACATGAGTATCTTTCATGTACATTGGGCATTTATTTTGTTCTTAAAATGCTTGCAATGGCCAAGAATAGTCAAACAAAGGCCTACCACAAAAACTTGGGATGGGGCCTTACAAAAGTTTTGCAAGGCCCAATCCCGCATTTTTGTGGGAGAACTTTTTTTGTCTATTCATGGCCATCAAACCACAAGTCATGATGATTGGATCATATTGTTTTCCTTATCTAAGATGCAATTCATGCAAACCATTTGTACAAGACAACAATAAACTTGATGCATAATTTACATGTACTTATACCTTCATGCATGTCTATATGCACCCATACGAGTCCAAATGTGCTCTATTACACTCAAGAAGGCCTAGGAATGCCAAAAAAAGGGCTGCCACAAAGAACGGGAGATTGGGCCTTGGAAAACTTTTGCAAGGTCCCATCCCGTGTTTCTATGGCAGGCCTTTTTTATGGCAATTCTAGCCCATCAAACCACAAGGCATGATAAATGGAGCATATGGTTTGTCTTATTTGAGATGCACTTCATACAAAGCCTTTGCACAAGAGAACAAAGAGCTTGATTCATGTTTACATGTGCTTGTACCTTATTGCATGTTTATATGCACTTATAACTATGAAAATGTGCTCTAGTGCACTCACCAAGGCCTAGGAATGACAAAAAAAGGGTTTCGACAAAAACACAGGTAAGGGACCTATAAAGGTTTTGCAAGGCCCATACGTGTGTTTCTATGAAAACCCTTTTTTTGGCATTCCTAGGCCTTAAGAAGTAATTGCACAACATAAAATTCAAAGAAAAACATTGATTTATCTATGCAAAACATATGAAGTATGTTGTCACAAACATAAAGGCATAATAGAAAATTGAATGCACATGAGAATTGAAAAAATAATAATTTCTAATTGAAGTGTTTACAATTGGCTCTTCGCCTTGAGCCTCCCCACTATATTCTTTCTTCTTTGAAAATATTGTGGGAATTGGTAAGCCAAAACTGATTGGGAAATTACATGGGGGTCTATCAATCCAAGACCCAAAGCAATTCCTGTTTGACCAAATATTTTTTCGTTTAAGTTAACTTATAGGGTAGTAAGGGCAAAAGACTTCTTAACCAAAATTACACACTTGGTCCCTTGCATTATCGTAGATAGGCATAAAAGTTTGCTCAAGACCTTCAAACACCTAGTCATAAAGTGTCCTTGAGGGAAACAGCCCTTGTGGATAATTACAAAATCTTCTTTTTGTAATTTTCCAATGTAGTTTGCCAAGGAAGAGCCACTGCCATGGGCGAGCCGGTCACCACGACTCTTTGTTGCAAATTTATTGACTTCAATTGCTTCTTGCACATAGACATTTAGTGAGTACAAATATGAAACACAGTCAATCATAAATGTCATTAGATAATTATATGTTAAAGCCTATCTTCATCCTGTCCTCTTCTCATTGCATCTAAAGGAATGGAAGATTGAACCATGCCAATTTGTTCCACAACAGGGGATGTTTCGATCTTCTTCCACAAAAT
>CM035411.1:85364736-85447236 GCA_020310875.1 Ceratopteris richardii
GAAAGGAAAGACTGTTGGGAAGAGTTATGTTCTTTTGACAGTCCTGTTATCCTGGCAGGGGATTTTAATATGGTTACTTCTGTGCAAGATAGATGGGAAAGAAAAGGGAACTGTATTTTTGGCTCTGAAAAACATTCCTGGTTTAAGTTATGTAATCTCCTGGACTTGTCAGACCTTTCTTATAATTCGGGTTTTTCTTGGTCTAACAAGCAAGTTGGGGTCAACTATAGAGCGGCTAGGCTAGATAGATGCTATGCGAGTACGGAGTTTGCCCAAGAGTGTTGGGATATTAGTAGCAAGATTGATCACTCTCTGCTTGTCTCGGATCATAAACCCCTTTTTGTGACCTTCAGAAAAGGCACTCCTAACTATAGATCTGGTCGGCCTCACATTGATTATAGTCTTCTCAAGATTCCTAGCATTATGACTCGTACTAAGGATATCATCGCCCACTATTTTAAGGTTGGTAGTTCCCCTTCTGCTGCTTGGGAGCATGCTGTTCATGGGATTCAAAAGCTTTTCACTGCTTATAGGAAGCAAGCCTTGAAGTTGAGGTCTCAGAGGAGACTTGCGCTTATGAATCAGTTAAATGCCTTTGATGTTAACTCTAAAGAGTATCTTGATTGCTCTGTGAGATTGAGTAAAGAGAGGTTTCTGGAAGCTAGGAGCTCCCTTTCTATTTCAAGAGAATTCTGGAGTGAGAACATGGATCGGAACAATAAACACATGTTTGCTCTTATGAAAAAGAGGAAAGTTAGGGACTTTGTCCCCCCTATTAAGAAAAATGATGGGAGTTTTACCTCCAATATGGAAGAGACTCTGCAGGAGGCCAAGAGATTCTTTATGGATGTTTTCTCTGTGTCTCCCAAGTGGGGGGAGGACATCCAGAGGGCCAGGGCTTCTATTGCTTTAAAAAGGAAAAAATTGGTTCCTGAATGCCTGGTTTCCATTCTGGACCTGCCCCTCACTGATGGTGAGATCAAAGAAACTATCAATAAATTGAAACCTTGCAAATCTCCTGGGATGGATGGTCTGCCGAACGAATTTTTTATCATTCTTAAGGATTTTCTCACTCCCTACATTCTCTTGATATGGGAGGAAGTTTCTAGTAAAGGTTATCTTCCTTGCTCTATTAACACTGGGGTTATTAAGCTTATTCATAAGAGAGGTCCCAAAGATGACCTTAACAACTGGAGGCCCATCACCTGCCTAAATACCATATACAAAATTTTTGCAGCCACTCTTGCTACGAGGCTTAGCCCTTTGATGAACCAGCTTATCCTCCCTGAACAAAAAGGATTTATTAAAGGTAGGTTTATTCTTGATGCTATAATCTCCCTTTGGGAAGGCATGGATTATGCTAAGGATTCTGGCCAAGACTACTACTTCTTTAAAATTGATTTTGACAAAGCTTATGACAGGATTGAGTGGGATTTTGTTTTACAGTCCCTGCATGACTTAGGGTTGGGTAGGAGATTCATAAAATTTGTGAGTACTCTGTTTGGAAATGCTTTCTCTAGAGTCTCTATTAATGGTCATATCTCTGAACCCTTCAAGTTGGCTAGATCTATAAGACAAGGGTGCCCTTTGGCCCCTCTTCTTTTTGCCATTGCTAGTGATGCTTTGGGTTGGTTAGTGAAGGATGCCCTGACTGAAGGTAAAATTAAAGGTGTTTGCATCCCTAACTCCCCTACCCCTCTGTGTCTGCAGATGTTCGCTGATGATACCAATGTTGTTTTAAAAAATGATAACCATTCCCTAACCAAGTTTTTGGAATGTCTTTATGTCTTTTGCCTGGCTAGTGGCTCTAGGGTCAACCACAGTAAAACTGGTTTCAAAGCCTCCGATAATTCTATTCCTGTCATTATTTCCCAACTTGGGTGTAGTATTATAAAAGAAGGAGTGATATTTAGGCTTCTTGGGATCCCTATGGGCTTTAATGTTTCTTTTGGTCAAAGATGGGATTGGGTCTGTGATAAATTTAAAAAAGGTTTGGCTTTGTGGTATGATTCAAATTCCTCCCTTCCCCATCGTTCTTTTATTCTCAATCATTATCTTTTACCTAAACTTGTCTACTTCCTGTCTTGTTGGACTCCGTCCAATAAGCAGCTAAATCAGGTGATCTCGATGGCCAAAAGATTCTTATGGGGTGGTTCTGCCAACAGAAAGAAAATTGCCAAAGTTCCTTGGGATATATGTTGCATGAATAAAGAAAAAGGGGGTTTGGGGCTGAGGTGCCCAAAAAAGATGGCTGACATCCTGTCAGCTAAGTGGATTCTTAGAAGCATTGACAACAATGAGATATGGGCTACTCTGATTCAAAGATCAGTTAACAAATTCTTTTTGACTAACTACAGGGGCTGGAATAATATTAATCTTTGGGACATTATTTCCTGCCCTCACCCCATCTCCCCTGTTGGAAGTCCTCTGGTTTGTAGGTTCTGGAATTCCTGGTTCAAAGCTAAAAGTGTTTTCTGTCCTTCTGATAAGATGTCTTTCATGGCTCAGTTATATATGCAGGAATCTCCATGGCTAGGTTGGCTGGCCAATAGGAACAATGGGAACATTTCTATCAAGGAACACAAATGCCATAAGAAGCATGGATTCAAAACTTGGATGGACTATATGAATAATGGGAAGATGAGATCTGATTATGATATAGTAAGTAGGACTAATGCTTCTGCTGCTTGTCTGCAGGTTTTGCTGTCCCACAAGGAGATGCTAGATGATCAGTTGACGCAGTGCAACTGGAAAAAATTAAATCTACGTGAAGTTGCTGAGTACATCTACAAAAACTTCAAGAATAAGAAGGACTCGATGGATTTGGTCACCTCCAAATTGAACAGAATATGGATGTTGAGCTGGTCTTCTGCTCAGTGGTCCTACAGGTTTAAAGCTCTGTGGGTCTACCCTGAAAGCATCAAACAATCTTATCTTCAATGGTTGATAATTCATCAAGGGCTTTGGGTGGGCCCCAAAGTCAGGAAAATATTTAGTGATGGTGGTAAATGTGCATTTTGTGGCAGGGTGGAGGATGTTTATCACCTCTTCTTTGACTGTGATCATGCTAAGCCCTTCTGGAAATGTGTTGACAACTTTCTTAACTCAAGGAAAGCTCCCAATCTTCAAAGGATGGATGCTTTGATCGGATGTTGTAAAAATATGGATATCCTCCTTTGGAACACCTGGCGTGGCCACATCCTGTGGGCCATATGGCTTAGTAGAAATAATCAAACTTTTGGAAAAAAGGAGGAAAAATTTTATCATTCCCCTACATCACTCTCTGAAAAGAGTTTCTGAGAATTGTATCAAGAGAATCACAAAACCTTCTCTTCCCTCACATGAGATTCATTGTATCTTAGCTTCCCATCACTACACAAGATGGAAAGTGATTTTGAGTCAGTTGTATTCCTCATGCAGATTTGCAATGGTTGCATCCTTGTAACTTAGGGTGGTCTGGTGCTCCTGCCCCCTGCACATGTACATTTTACCCTGTTAATTTATATTTTCCTGCTTTTCTCAAAAAAAAAAAAAAAGATAGCAGCGTTTCACTGAAAAAGGTTCATATCTTCAGTAGTGCAAGTGTGTTCAGCTTGGCGTGTTGCGCGACATGTTCCACAATCAGAAAAGCAATTTAACGTGTCGACGCTTTTTTTTTTTTGGTTTTTTTTTGAGAAAAACAGGAAGTATAAAATTGATGCTAGCCAAAAAGTACAAACTCAAGAGAGGCTCAAATCAGAGCCCACATCAGCACAGGGCTGACTCACAATAGGATAGAGTCTACATAATCACTAAGAAAGGTGATCAAGTAGCCTCTTGGCTTAGAATACATTCGAAGGAGCTTATCTCTTCACACATTGTGGTGGTAATTTTTTATTATTACAAAGGGGCTCTTAATATCCGATTGAGACTCATTACAAGAGGATTTACATAGGCTGAAGATTTTCCTCAATCCGATCAGACGCGTCGACGCTTTTAGCTCTCCTCGTCGATGGAAAAAGAAAGCACAAAAAAAAAACTAAAAAAACAAGAGAGGACTAAAGATAGATAATGGTCAGGAATTTTATGGCTGCATTTGGATGTTGTGCTTGTCGAAGATATTGTTCCATAAAAATGGCTGAAGCCCGTTTACTCTCAATAGGAAGGTAACCTTTACTCAAATGATCTTCAGACCTCTCATACCGCTCAAATGATCTTCAGACCTCTCATACCGTCTGGCAACGACATGACTATCAAACAGCTATGAAGTCGATGCGCAAAGAATCAGAGTTTCTATGTGCATGTTGCTTCTATCTTTTCGATTTCACATATGTGCGCAACGAGAAGACATGGATGTCTCTATCCGCAAAAAGAATGTATATCGCTAAAACGAATGTAGGGAGATATGAAGAGCTTTAAAATAATGTTCCCCTATATGTCTTGCCATATATCGCAGGGAACTCGTCCTTTCATCCATCAACAACCTCCTTATCTAACTATTATACATGGCCGTAAGACGTTCATCTGCCATAGGAAGCAGGAAAACATCGAAGCAGCAGACATTGATAATATTTCGATACGTTTAAGGCGAATCCGTTTATCGAATGCATTTTCTTTTTTTTTGAGAGAACAGAAAAGTTAAAATTGATGCAGGAAAATAAAAAGATACACCGGGACTTCCAAAAAGAAGGGACTTCTACAACCAAAATCCTTCAATGTGCAGCTTAATAAAGCTGGACATAAGGTCTCTAGTTGTAGAATGAGCTTGAAGCATTTTGGTTCTCCACTTATTACAAGGGTATTTTTTTACAATCAAAGCTGGACTGTCGTCACTTGGGGGGGTACTATTGGTAATATGAAGGCAGTGATCAATAATTCTTACAATGTTCAGCATACAGGGGAGAAAATTGTCTTTACAATGAGTGTCAAAAATTTTACTGTTCCTATCTTTCCAGATGGCCCACAGAATATGAGCTCTCAGACTTTGCCAGAGAACAATGTCCATTTTGTTTGCTTCTCCTATAAGAAGAACTCTGAAATCTGGAGACCTTAATCCATAAGTCTGGCAATACAGAATGATGACCCTCCAATATCTAGCAGAGTTCTTACATTTGAAAAACAAATGCTCCAGGTCTTCATCCATACCACAGAAGAGACATTTTCCTGCATCAAGTTTAAGTTTCCTGGCCTTGCTTCCAGTCCAGATACCTCTATGGAGAATTAGCCACTGAAGGAAGGAGTGCTTTATGGCCACAGGGAAGGACCATATGCACTTGAATCTGTACTTCCATTGTTGAGCAGTCCATGAAAGATTCCAATTCCTGTTGAGTTTACCAACAAGTAAACTAATATTGTTGTTGGACCTTTTGAAGTTATTAAATATATCTTCAGCAACTTCACCAAGCATGATCTTCTTCTGCCACATGTTGTGATCCAAGATATCCAACAGATTTTTCTTCTTCTCTCTAAGAATCTGTTTACAGGCAACAGAAAGAGAATCAATGTTCATTAAATGCCAGTCTTCAATCACATTACCATTATTAAGAAGATCACTCCAATTTTTAAAACCACTCCTTCTACACTTGTTCCATCTAATGGGGAAGGAGGAGATGAGATCATGAGTATGCCAACCAAACCACATGGAATCCTGCAGGAGAAAAGAATAATTAAACTGAAGCCAAATAGGAATTTTGTACTCTCTTTTAATGGACATCACGCTTTCCAGAAGTTGCACACCAAGATACTTCCTTTGGGAACAAAGGTAACTGGAGAAACAATAACATCCCAAACATGACAGTTAGACCAGGACTTGTTTTCTTGAATCCAAAATTTTGAAACATCCCTTTTTATCAAGCAGGCCCAAAAATCCTCAGAAGAAACTGATCTGAGGATCCATTTAGCAGCCATCTGAGTAGCCATCCTGGTAGGGCAAATCAATCCCAGGCCACCTTCAGTCTTCTTCATGCAGCAGGTCTTCCAAGCAACCTTGGGGATAATACTACCTCCCCAGAGGAATCTCCTGGCCAGAGCCTAATGGCTTGAGAAAGTTGTTTCTTAGTAGGAAGCCAGCAAGACAAGAAATAAGTCAGACAAGGCAAAATATAGTGTTTAAGAACAAAGGCTCTTTGGGAGATATTAGACTGAAAGTCAATCCATTTAAAAATTTTATTTCTAAACTTATCCAAAACCCAATTCCATCTTTGCTCATTGGAGACTTCAAAGCCCATCGGTATACCTAGAAGTCTGAAAACCGAGCCAGCTTTTATCACCTCACAACCAGCATCTTTAACACAAGCAGGAATCATGTTATTAGAGGAATAAAAGCCAGTCTTAGAGTGATTAACAACCGAGCCACTGGCAACACAAAAAATATTAAGACAGTTGAGGAAGGCAGCAGTAGAAGAGTCATCAGCTTTCATAAGAAGGTTAGTATCATCAGCAAACATTTGAAGACAAAGTTGAGAATGAGCAAGAGGGATCTCAATACCTTTGATAGAGCATTGATTAAGAGAATCTTTAATCAACCAACCAAGAGCATCAGAAGTGATAGCAAACAGAAGGGGAGCCAAGGGACAACCCTGGCGAATAGATCTGCACAGCTTGAAAGGGGAGGACAAATGACCATTCATAGCTACTTTAGACTGAGCATTACCAAACAATATGCTAGCAAACTTAATAAAGCTTTTGCCCAAACCAACATCATGCAGAGACTGAAGGATAAAATCCCAATCTATTCTATCATAGGCTTTGTCAAAGTCAATTTTGAAAAAATAGGTATCAATGTTCAACTCTTTGGTATACTCATAACCTTCCCAAATGGAGATAATAGCATCAAGAATGAATCTACCTTTAATAAAACCTTTTTGTTCAGGGAGGATGATACTATCCATTAAGGGGCTCAACCTTCTAGCCAGGGAGGAGGCAAAAATTTTATAAATAGAAGTCAGACAAGAGATAGGTCTCCTGTTGTTTAGATCTTCTTTAGAGCCTCTTTTGTGAATCAGTTTGATAACACCAGTATTAATGAAAGTAGAAAGGGATCCTCTTCTCAAGGCTTCTTGCCAGATCCAGAGAATAATGGGCACCAGCACCTTTTTAAATTCTTGAAAAAACTCATTAGGGATACCATCATGTCCAGGAGACTTGCCACGTCTCAATTTACAAATGGTTTCTCTAACCTCACCAGCAGAAAGGGGGAGATCAAGGAGGGAGACCAAGCCAGGAGGAATCATTTTCTTCCTTTTCTGGGCAATGGCAGCTCTTGCACTCCAGATGTGGTCCCCTCTCTTGGGAGGCATAGAGAAAACATTTGTAAAGAAACTAACAGCCTCCTGGAGGTTTTCTTCCATACAAGAAGCAAGATCACCATTGCTTTTCCTAACCAGGGGGATGAAGTCCCTAGTTTTTTTCTTCTTCATGATCTCAAACATCTGCTTGTTGGGTTTATCAATTTTCCCAGCCCAAAACTCTCTGGACGTGACAAGGGCACCCCGAGCAAGAAGATAGTCTTCATACTTCACTTTTTCCTGTGTCTCAATAATTTTCTGAGTCTTAACATGATCAGAAAGATTGGACTTCCTTATGTTTTCTATCTCATTGAGAATCATCATCCTTCTATTATATCTAATGAGTCTAGCCTTTCTTTTGTAATCAGTAAGAACTCCTTGAACTTTCCTGGTAGCCTCCTCCCAAGCAATGCATTTTCGTTATGTAACATCTTATGCATTTTTCTGTTGGATCACCCAATAATTAAAAATAGACAAAATAGCTTATGCAAATGCCTCTGCTTGCTTTTCTTCTCAATTGTTAGTGTGACCAAAGTTTGTCAAAACTATAGTACATATGCCCTAAACTCTCTATTCGGCGAACCAAAGAGCTTGATCCGGCGACCTGATAAGAGGCCCAGGTGCCCCCCGTTAAGAGTATGACAGTTCCGTTTGTCCCTTTTTCGGCAAAGATGAAGGGAACATGTACATGAAGCAGGAGAACACAGAGTGACCCACTATATGCAAACTGCGACGTGGATTTCACGTTAACCAAGGTGAAAAGATTCTCACGTCAACCAAGATAGAAAGTTTCCAATATTCAACACCCGAGGAAGATTCGAGTCGACCCTAAACTCATCAGTCATGACTCATCTTGCACTCATGAGTCATGACTCATCTTGCACTCACTCGTGTATATTTAACAGCTGGATCGAGCCTTTCGTTTTTCCATCGCACCCCTACCTATGCTGCACGGAGAGAGAGAGAGAGAGAAACATGGCATGTCTATTAAATAAAACATTCTAAATAACGAATATAGAACCAAAAGAATGCCAAGAGAGCAACGACAAAGGGAAAAACAAAAATCTCTTCGATTATGGTGCAGGGGTGGCTCTAGACAAGTAGAGATCGAAAATGCAGGGGTGGCTCTAGACAAGTAGAGATCGAAGATACGCAGGATGTATACCATGCATCCTAAAAATGACTTCAATGAAGAAGTGACAAATGACCCTTATGAGGTTCTTTTTTCAATCAGTGTAATGAATATAGAAGAAGAAAACTCGAGTTTCTTGTGCTACCATAGTGACATGACTCTGTTCCTCATTTGCATGTATTCCGCAAAACTAGCTATCACTGAGAGACTCCATTCATCTAGTTCTCAATGCATTTGACTGCCTATAGGATGCATATTAGCACTTAGCTTGAAAGCTTACGCGTTGTCAACAAAGAAATCGAGTCAAGCTGTAGGGATCCCTACTTCTTTGACATTACAAAGCTGTAGGGATCTCTCTTCCACCAGGACCTTGGGTTAATATAGATATTGTTAATATAGATATCGAGTAAGCTCTACCTAAGCTAGTTGCTTAGCCTTAGAACAACGCAAGGAACCATCTATCACTTTATGAGAACCCCCACCTCATTTTGAGATCAGAAATATTTTTCTTGTTGAGAAAAGGAGAGAAGAAAAGTTCCATTGTAATAAAAAGGTGACAACAAAGGCGATAAAAATAGGCAGCAGATAATCACAGGTTACAAAGAGTAAACCATGAAGAATCTCTTCGCACAATACATTAGAAGGAGAGAGTCTCTCCATTTACAAGGGGACAAGTCTATTATATACTAATAATAGATTCAAGAATGGACCCTTAAAATGCCTTAAAGATTGAATTCTCTATTCTTCTAAGTATAGTTATACAAGGACAAGACAACTTGTTCCCGATTTTTCCATATAGCATAAATCATTTCTATTCTCCGAAGATGCCAAATCAGAAGATCAAGCTTATAAAAGACACCAAGAAGAACTTCCTTGCAACTAAGCTAATGGGGATGTATAGGGCACCATTACTCCTTCACTACGTTCCAAAAAACTTTATAGCAATACACTTTATAAGAAGATCTTGTAGATCTTGAAATTCACCAGATAACCAAAGATCTCGAGTCTGGACTTACTAGAAGGTCATTTACTATTGTAACCAAGTGACCCACTTAGCCTAGTGGTGAAGTCTCATGGGTGTGAAGGACCGAGGACTAGGGTTCAATCCCCACGGGATACATGGGGAGAGTGTTTTTCCCAAGGAGCTCTAGAACCTTCTAGAAGCATCCATTTGAGTTAACTCTGGTTAACTCGAACACTTGGTGCACATGCAGTTACATGGCTAACACATGGATTGTTAATATCCACCTGCCCAAGAAAGCAGTCCCCTCAAGAGAGCTATATATAGAGGCATTTGGTTGGGAGGAGAATCATCTCTCTAGCACGTGGTGGTCGTAATCTTGCAATGAACCTATTTGAAAGAGAATTTTGCACAACATACCATTCGCAAAAGGTTTTCCTAAGTTTTCCATGAGCCAGTCCCACCTTTGATCACCGAAAACATTGAAGCTCATAGGAATACCAAGTGATCTCATTAATGATTTTAAAACCAAATCTAATACTATAATTTCTAAATTTTTTAAGCTTTTGAAATGATTTTAGTCTTACTAAGCTAAGAACGATTCAAAAGACATGTGTTAAGCCATTCAATAAAATTGGAGCAAGTCATGGAACCAATATTCGTGAAATGTAAGTATCATTAACAGACATTTCTTAGCATAAAGCAGAGGGAGAGTAAGGAACATAGATACCTTGAGTGAAGCCACTCTGCATGTAGTCTTTGATACATAAGCTAGAAGAGTCACCATCCACTCAAAATTGCAAAGGAGCTAAAGTGTAACCTTGAACAAGAGATCATTGGTGCTTAAAAGGTAGAAATAAGAACCATTAATTTCAAACATAAAAGAAACATTACCAAAGAAGGTGTGAACATACTTGATAACATTAGAGAAAAAAATGAACCCTGCATGGGCCTTTTGGATTAAGGAGTGATTAAGGATGGACCAATGAGAGGAGGGTGGTGGACACAGTCTAGTCCCTTAATCACATAGGCTAAGCATAGGGTTCCCTTGTTTTTGTGTGGTCAAAGAGGATAAAACCATCTATAAGAAGTGGTTTTGGTTGCTTAAATGGTTTTGAAAGCCTTCCAAATGAATTGTAACCCTTGGATTGGCTCAAAGATCCAAGGGATGAGGTTGAGTGCCAAAAATCAAGGCATCCTTGCATTTAGGCTGTTGGATGAGGAAGATTCTCAATGGTTGAGATTCAATCTAGCTAGAAAAATGTGCCTTTTGACAAGAACCTTTGGATGTGAGATCAAATCGGATGGCAGTTATTGATTTCCGAAAAGCAGACGGCGTTTGCATTCATATCCATTGGATTGATCATGAATCTAAGGGCCCAATTTGAATGAGCACATTCAAATGGCGCCTTTTATCCTCCTTCCTTGGATGAACTCCTAATCGGACGGCTGAGGAATGCACGTGAGACGAGATCAGCCCCAATCGCGGATGAACATCGGATCTAACCTCCATCCAATGGCCTAAAACTCTGTAGAGGGTACCCAAAAAGCCTGCGCACAAGAAGACAAAACTCCCACAAACTTCATGACACTCTCTCTCTAGAGAAGCATGCGCATTAATCCTAACCATCTGTTTAAAGCATCCAAAGGCTCAAAAAATTCTCATTTTAGAGTTCAAAATACAAAAGCTTCCAAATACTATTTTATTTGAAAATACCACTCGTGGTTTTGTGTGCCTCCCTAATCCACTAGATTAAGCATTTTAATCCCTAAAAATTAGGAATCCTTACAAGGCCCATGCAAGGCTCATATTTCTCCTAATGAAGGGTCCTCAATCATTCACTACAACATATTAGGGGCATACCGATGTTGTCAATATCAACGATACACCCCCAACATCTGTATGATTGGTGGAAATGCTTGGACGGTTCATGTAAGGCATACCGATAGTCAATAAACCATCAATATGACTCTTTGAAAGTGATCATCAATATACATTGCGGTTGCCCGGTATAAGTGTCCGTATGGGTGATGGTATAGGTGTCAGTATGGGCATCGGCATGAGCATCAGTCATTCCCTGGAGATTGATGACGCTCATACCAATGCCCATACCGGCACCATGTTGTAAACATACTGGACTCGAGAGAAAAAACTCAAAATTTTGCGCATGTTTTGAACTAATTAGTGCATTTATCGAACTTGCATGTGCGAACTGAATTGTGACCTAGATTTTCTTGTGCACAAACAAAGAGATCTCTTTCTCTACACATACACACACTCTCTCTCTCTCTAGATCTTGCATCTTGTTAAGTGATATGCGTACTGTTTCACCCTTTCAATTTCTCTATGTTTTTTTTGTTTAATTTCTCTTCTCTTTGGTTTCGCAAGAGTATTTTGGCATTGATTCTTTGGAATTTGACAAGACGACATTCATTAGGCTTTGACGACATCGATCCAAAAGATTACATCAATGTAAGTGATTGTTTTGTTCTCTATTGAGAGAGAGAATGAGAGAGAGAGAGAGAGAGAGAGAGAGAGAGAGAGATTAAAGAGAGAGGGGGAGAGAGAGAGAGAGATTAAATAGAGAGAGAGAGAGATCAAAGAGAAAGAGAAAGAGAGAGAAAAATAGAGAGAGAGGGAAAGAGAGGAAAAAGAGAGAGAGAGAGAGAGAGAGAGAGAGAGATAAAGATACATACACACACATACTCATGTATATGCATGCATACATACACACACACATATACACAAATGCATACATACACACACATATACACATGCATATACATACATATGCATGCATACATACACACACATATACACATGCATACATATGCATGCATACATACACACACACACATGTACAGACATGCATACATACACACACACACACATGCATACACATACATATGCATGCATACATTCACACACATATGTACACACACATACATACACAAAAATATGCATACATACATTCACACACATACGTACACACACGTACATACACAAACATACCCATGCATACATTCACACACATACGTACACACACATATGTACACACACATATGTACACACAGATGTACACACACATACATACACACATGTACACACACATTCACACACATACACACATGTGCACACACATTTACACACATACACACATTCACACACATACATACACACACACACATACACACACATTCACACACATACATACACATACAATATTACATACACACATGCATATATTGCATACACACATGCATATATTACATACACACATGCATATTATATGCTCACATACATTTTACCTACACAAATGCATATTCATGTATATGCATGCATGTATACACACATATACATACATACTCCCATACATATACACACACATGCATATATACATACACACTCACACCTATACACACACACACACTCACATACATATTACATGTTGAGATATCAAGCTCTTCATACGATGATCGAGGATGAGAGGTATCAGTTTTTCGTTTCTCTAACATATATCGCGGTCAGGCTGGTATATGTAAGGGATAATTCATTGAGATTTATTAGATTTATCTACGGAGAGTGAAGGCACATTTGTTCCTTGCCAGCTCACTCATTCGCGGACATTAGGTTTTTCCTTTTGTACTGATCTTTATATATTGCACTTGTATTCTTGTTTTTTAGGTCATTCTTGTACATTCCTTTTTATGTAATAGAAGGAGAAGAATAAGTTCATTCTTCCTTGCCTCAATCTAAGTCTGTGCTTCTGTTTGATTGTAAGAGTGTGTGTGTGAGCTCTCTTCCTTATCTCCTTCCTCATGACATGGTATTAGAGCCAGTGTGGTTGTAGAGAGCTCGTGGAGAAGGCCAACGGTGAAGAGCACGTGAGAAGGCATGGAGAAAGCGCGATTCATAGATGACCTCAGATTCATAGATGACCTCAGATTGCGCATGTTTTGAACTAATTAGTGCATCTATCGAACTTGCATGTGCGAACTGAATTGTGACCTACATTGTCTTGTGCACAAACAAAGAGATCTCTTTCTCTACACATACACACACTCTCTCTCTCTCTAGATCTTGCATCTTGTTAAGTGATATGCGTACTGTTTCACCCTTTCAATTTCTATATGTTTCTTTTGTTTAATTTCTCTTCTCTTTGGTTTCGCAAGAGTATTTTGGCATTGATTCTTTGGAATTTGACAAGACGACATTCATTAGGCTTTGACGACATCGATCCAAAAGATTACATCAATGTAAGTGATTGTTTTGTTCTCTATTGAGAGAGAGAATGAGAGAGAGAGAGATTAAAGAGAGAGGGGGAGAGAGAGAGAGAGAGAGAGATTAAATAGAGAGAGAGAGAGAGAGATTAAATAGAGAGAGAGAGAGATCAAAGAGAAAGAGAAAGAGAGAGAAAAATAGAGAGAGAGAGAGAGAGAAAGAGAGGAAAAAGAGAGAGAGAGAGAGAGAGAGATAAAGATACATACACACACATACTCATGTATATGCATGCATACATACACACACACATATACACAAATGCATACATACACACACATATACACATGCATATACATACATATGCATGCATACATACACACACATATACACATGCATACATATGCATGCATACATACACACACACACATTTACACACATGCATACATACACACACACACATGCATACACATACATATGCATGCATACATTCACACACATATGTACACACACATACATACACAAAAATATGCATACATACATTCACACACATACGTACACACACCTACATACACAAACATACCCATGCATACATTCACACACATACGTACACACACATATGTACACACACATATGTACACACAGATGTACACACACATACATACACACATGTACACACACATTCACACACATACACACATGTGCACACACATTTACACACATACACACATTCACACACATACATACACACACACATACACACACATTCACACACATACATACACATTCAATATTACATACACACATGCATATATTACATACACACATGCATATATTACATACACACATGCATATTATATGCTCACATACATTTTACCTACACAAATGCATATTCATGTATATGCATGCATGTATACACACATATACATACATACTCCCATACATATACACACACATGCATATATACATACACACTCACACCTATACACACACACACACTCACATACATATTACATGTTGAGATATCAAGCTCTTCATACGATGATCGAGGATGAGAGGTATCAGTTTTTCGTTTCTCTAACATATATCGCGGTCAGGCTGGTATATGTAAGGGATAATTCATTGAGATTTATTAGATTTATCTACGGAGAGTAAAGGCACATTTGTTCCTTGCCAGCTCACTCATTCGCGGACATTAGGTTTTTCCTTTTGTACTGATCTTTATATATTGCACTTGTATTCTTGTTTTTTAGGTCATTCTTGTACATTCCTTTTTATGTAATAGAAGGAGAAGAATAAGTTCATTCTTCCTTGCCTCAATCTAAGTGTGTGCTTCTGTTTGATTGTAAGAGTGTGTGTGTGAGCTCTCTTCCTTATCTCCTTCCTCATGACATGGTATTAGAGCCAGTGTGGTTGTAGAGAGCTCGTGGAGAAGGCCAACGGTGAAGAGCACGTGAGAAGGCATGGAGAAAGCGCGATTCATAGATGACCTCAGATTGCTATAAAAAATTGGCATGAAGATCGAAGACCTCAAAATATTTTCGAGAGTTATACCTTTAGGGTCATTTGTTTTTGTCAGATCAAAGTTTTGGAGCCATCTCGACTGCCATTTCTAGCTTGCAAGGCGTGGCCCATAGAAAAACGAGGTTAGTTTCAGAAACTATAACTTGCATCTTGTTCAACAATATATTTGAGATCCAGAATTTCAAGAGGTTCCATGTACTATTGATACACGAAAGCTCTGTTTTTATGAGATCGAATTGTTATGTCATAATGCAATAGACTTCAAGCAGAAGTGATTGAAGCAGAAGCTGGAAATTTTCTGCAAAGTACTAAACCATTCCAAATCATTGGTCATGTGATTTGAAGCAGCTCAATCAGCATACTAGACATTATCATTCGATTTCTATGTAGATCCCAAAGAAGGACTCAACCTTGAACCAAATGATAAAGAAAATGCTGAAAACTCAAGTGCAAAATCTCAAGTTTTGAGTGGACCGGATGCATCACCAAGCAACAGTTTCAACTCAAATCCATGGAGTGGAAGATTGACTGAAAATTCTAGTCGAGCAAATTCATCAAATACATCTAAGAAAGATAAAGAAAATCTTTCTGCTTATCATAAAACATGTGCAGGTTTTGAAGACGTTGATGGAGATTCAAGTGACTCAAAAACGAGCCTTGGTGAGGAACTTGATTGCCCGCTATGAAGACTCGAGGAGTTAGAAAGGCACATGTAGATGATACAAGGAGAATTTACCCAAGACCAAGAAGATCTAGGAGGATGCATAATTCTGTACAATGATTAACATATGATAGTTACATCGCTCGTCATCGTGCCTACATGAAAAAGGTAATACAAGATGTTGAACCTTCTTGTTTTGAAGATGCAATTTGAAATACAAATTCAGGAAAGCTATGGATGAGGAGATGGCTACACTTTATGGAAACGAAACATGGAAGCTGGTTCCATTGCCACAAGGAAAGAAACCTATAGGCTACAAGTGGTTTTACAAGGTAAAGCACAATGCTGATGGTAGTATAAGCAGGTACAAAGCATGATTGGTAGCAAAAGGATATGCATAGAAATATGGCATTGATTATGAGGAAACATTCAACCCTCTAGCTAAAATGTCTACTCTTATAACACTTGTTGCATTAGCTACAACAAAAGGATGGACTTTGCATGAGATGGATGTGAAGAATGCTTCCTTACATGGTGAGTTACAGGAAGAAGTATACATGGACTAGCCACAAGGATATGAGGATTCAAAGCATCCAGAATATGTTTGCAGGTTGCAAAATGCTTTGTATGGGCTGAAGCAAGCTCCTCGTGCATGGCATGCAAGGATTGTTGATTACTTAACCACCATTGGGTTTTCTATGTGTGAGGCAGATCATTCACTATATGCAAGGAAGAGTGATGATGGCATCACAATTGTGGCTATCTATGTTGATGACTTGATTGTAGGTGGTGATAATGAAGAAGGAATCAAAGAGGTAAAGAAACTTCTTATGTAATAATTTGACATGAAAGATCTTGGTGTGTTGCGCTACTTCTTTAGCATTGAGTTTATACATACAAAAATAGGTATATGGATGTCGCAAAGGCAATATGCCATGAATATGCTACAAAAGTATAGTATGACTCATTCTAAGCCAATTTCTATGCCATTAGATCAGAATTTGAAGTTGGATACTAGATCAGGTGAAGCATTGGAAAATGCTACTATGTAGAGGAAAATTGTGGGAAGTCTTATATATCTCACAATTACAAGGCTTGATTTAAGCTATACTATTGGACTTGAAAGTCAATTTATGCAGGCTCCCAAGAAGCTACATTTGGATGCTCTGAGGCACACTCTATGTTATGTGAGTGCTACTTTGGATTATGTGTTGTTTTATGAAGCTGGTGTAGATTTGCAGGTTCATGGATACACCAATGTAGATTGGGCTGGTGGCATTCCAGATAGAAGATCTACTAGTGGCTTTCTATTCTCACTTGGGTGGAGCTATTACATAGAGCAGCAAGAAGCAACCTAGTGTTGCTCTGTCGCATACAGAGGTGAAGTATAAAGGTGCTGCAATTGTAGCATGTGATGCATCATGGCTGGAGATGGTACTTGCAGATTTATGTGTGGAAGTGCAAAAGCCTATCACTATCTATTGTGATGGTCATAGTAGTATACAATTAGCATGGAACCTTGTTTTTCATGCTAGAACAAAGCATATCAAGTTACATTATCACTTCACGAGAGAGAAGGTATTAGCACGTGATATTGATCTTGTTTATGTGAGAACAGATGAGCAGGTTGTTGATATTTTAACTAAAGCACTTGGAGCAGAGAAGCTGAAGAATTTTCCGAGGATGTTGAGGTTAGGGGACATGACATTGAGCTTGAGGGGGAGTGTTGAGATATCAAGCTCAACATCTGATGATCGAAGATGACACGGATATTAGGTTTTTCCTTATGTTCTTATCTTTATATATTGCACTTGTTGTATTCTTGTTTTTTAGGTCATTCTTGTACACTCCTTTTTATGTAATAGAAGAAGAAGAAGAAGATTAGTCTTCCTTGCCTCAATCTTAGTGTGTGCTTCTCTTTGATTGTGAGAGTGTGTGTGAGCTCTCTTCGTTATCTCCTTCCTCATGACATTACATACACACATGCATACACATACACACACATATGCATACACACATGCATATGCATACGTACATACACAAAAATATGCATACACACATATATATACATAAATGTGCACATGAATATACATACTTATACACATCTACACATATACACACATAATACATATACAAACATATAGTCACACAGATACGTACACATGCACATACATAAATATACACATACATACACATATACATACACAAACATATGCATACGTTTTCTTACATACATACAATAAAATTAAATATATAAAAAATAAGTTTTTAGGTTTTTTTAGGTTTTTTACATATATATAATCAAATATATAAAAAATAGGGTTTAGGTTTTTTAATAAATTAAATATATATAAGAAAACAAATTAAGAAAAAATTAAGAAAAAACGTTATATATATATATAATAGGATTTTAGGGTTTTTTATTGAATTAAATATATATAATTAAATATTAAAAAATAGAGTTTTAGGTTTAATATTAACATATATAATCATATATTTATAAAAATTAGGAAAACTTAGGATGTTTACACATACACACATATACATATATACACAAAAGAATAAGCATTTAGGTCTTTAGGATTAGGGTTTTTAGGCTGTTTACACATGCATACATACATTTACACACATAATACACAGATATATACACATGCATATAGACATATAAATGTTTTAGTTCTAGGTCTTTAGGATTAACTTTAATGGGTTTTACACATGCATACACATATATACACATATACACATAGGATTAGGCTTTTAGGAAATTTACACATGCATACATACATATACACATATACACATACACATTTATATACACATGCATACATACATATACATATTTTAGGTCTACGTCATTAGGATTAGGGTTTTAGGGTTTTTACACATGCATATATATATATATATATATATATATATATATATATATATATATATATATATATATATATATATATATATATATATATATATATATATATATATATATATATATATATATATATATATGTACACAAATGCATATATATAAACATATATATTTCTATACACATGCATACACACATAAACATGTTTTAGGTCTAGGTCTTTAGGATTAGGCTTTTAGGTTTTTTACATGTATATAATCAAATATATAAAAAATAGAGTTTTAGGGTTTTTATTTAAAATAAATGTATATAAGAAAAAAATAAGGAACAAAATTATGATTTTAGTATAGATAAATAAATATGAAAAGAGCTAGTGTTTTGAAATATATAACTTAAATATATAAACAAAGGATTTTAGGCTTTTTACATATGTATAATCACAAAGAAATAAAATAGAGTTTTAGGGTTTTTCAATTAAATAAGATATATATAAGGAAAAATCTAAGAAAAAAATATAATAAAAAGTTTGAATATATAAATAAATAATTTTAAAAATAGCATTCTTGTATAGATAAATAAATATGGAAAGAGCTACTGTATTAAATATACAATTAAATGGAAGGACTGGAATAAAGTCAAAAGCTTCACAAGAATTAGTGAGGACTGGAAGTGGGCGGCCGGAATCAGACAAAACGACTCTATCTGGTTTCCGATACATGGCATCCGGAGTGTGGAGTCGTGGAACACTCAAAACGCCAAGAAGTTATGGAACAAAGGATTCAAAAAATGGAAACACCTCTGGAAACATGACACCAACAGTTGGATCAACTTCGAGGATATCGACCCTCACATAAACATCTCCTACGAAGAATGGAACACCTTGCAAAGCAGATGCCTCGCTTGGGAGCGCCACAAAACTCGCCTTCTCATGGGACATGATGCTCCGAACGCGCGTGGTCTCAAATGGCACAATGGAAATAGCCTACTCAAAATCCCGAACATCAAAGAAACGACTGACCTCCAGATCAGCCTCAACAAGAAGTGGTGCCTGTCTTGGACGCGGCTTCGGTGGGACATGAAATTCATGGGTATCTGGCACCCACTTATAGAGATTAAGAAGTCTGTCCTCTTATGGCAAATTCTTCATCGAGGAATTTGGACTAACCAAAAGGCTAGCAAAATTTGTGGGATCCCTCCGTGGTGCAAACGCTGCCACCGTGCAATCGAAGATGCCCCACACATCTTCCTTACTTGCCCCAAATCCTACAGAATCTGGCAGACGGTTGGACTGAAAATCAGAGTTCAGAAACAGCTTAGCTGGAAACAAGTCCTTTTGGGAGAAGTGATTGGATGCTCCGCGGCTCTCTGGAACGCAATCAGAGGGGAAGTCCTGTGGAAAATTTGGCGGGAGCGGTGTGCTCTCAACTTCGGCGACCCTCCCAAGGAGTGGACGATTGAGAAATCTCTTTTCCTCCTTGGCAAGAGGATTGTCAACAGTAAGAAATCCCCCCCCTTCAGGCACCATCAAGTCCTCCTTTTGACCAACAACAAGCTCAAACCCAAGTGGGTCCCGCATGAGGGCGACGAGAGGGTGATCAACCTTCTTTGTAATGCAACCTAGGAATCAACCAAGCCTCCCCTGCTTTGTGGGATTTGTGGGGTCCCGTGGGCACTAGTCCCCTTCTTTTGTACTCTTGTTTCTTAATTTAATTCAAGTCCGGGAGAGTAGGCTATTGCCGAACTTCCTTTATATTAAAAAAAAATATATACAATTAAATATATTAAATTAAATATGTAAACAATAGAGTTTTAGGTTAATATTAACATATGTAATCATATATTTATAAATATTAGGAAACCAAGTACAATATATAATCATATATATATATATATATATATATATATATATATATATATATATATATATATATATATATATATATATATATATATATATATATATATATATATATATATATATATATATATATATATAGGATTAGGTTTTTTAAGCTTTTTACATAGTATACACACATATACACATATACACACATAATACATGTACACATACACATGTATATACACATAAATACACATATATACATATTTTAGGTCTAGTTCTTTAGGATTAGACTTTTAGGTTGTCTACATACATAGAATAAGAATAAATATATAAAAAATCGCTCTTTAGGATTCTTAGGGTTTTGGGTTTTTAAATTAAACTAAATATATATAAGAAATGCATACACACATATACATGTTTTAAGTCTAGATCTTAAAGTTTACGGTTTTTAGGTTTAATAAAAAAAAATAAGGTTTTTAGAATTCATTGTTCTAACATGTCTACATGGTATCAAATGGCATCTTTGGATTTGGAGGAGAGAATGGCATGTCCTTGCACTTCGTGAAAGTATCAAATTTATTAAAAATTAGGGATTTGTATTGCACATATTAGAGAATATGGATCCTTTGATAAAATTTGACTACAAGACCTACGCTACCATTCGCATTCTCCCCCTGGTGAGTAGGTATGCCACCTCGCATGCCACGTGATACACCACATACACCTTGGGGTGCTCATGATCATGACAACTCCAAGGTGTATAGTATACATGATGGAGCTCCAGTGATGAATGCAATCGAAAAGGCTATGCATCAACGTTCACGAGAGCTTTGCTCCATAAAATTTGGTCTTTCTCTCATGTTGAAATGGATTGAACAAGATAAAGATCATAAAAATTCTATCACAGAGATAATCTATCAGGAGTTTTAGCCAGCACATGGGCATCATATTGTCAACTCAGAGTGGATTGAGCACATGGCAAGTGAGGTTATGTCTCATCGACAATCCGAGGCTTGTGATGCTTTCAGAGCAGGCTTATCAAAGCCTGTATGGTTAGATGCTAAGGAGTGGGATATGATTCGTGATGAAGAGCAGTAGACTCCATACTGATATCACCAGCAACGAGCTGCGATGACCACACGTCTAGATATGGTCGAGCCATCACGTTTGGGTAGTGGCAGATATGAGACTATGTGTTACGAGTTTGTAAGTATCATTTTGATTATTGAATTTGTTTGTGTTCAGCATGTCATGTATATTCATGTAACGTTTTGCATAGTTGTTCTAGTAGTTGCCAGTGGGTCATCCTCCGACACGAACTGAGGAGGCTAACAGATATCATCATGGATTGGCTGCATTGTTGGAGGACTTGGAGGGATGCAATGCGGTTGTTTCATGGGAGCATCTACGATGACCTGAGCTTATAAAATTGGTTTGGTGTTTTTAGTTGTTTGTAAATATCATGTCAATTTGTCTCATTTCATGAATGTTCTTTGTTTCACGACTATAGATAGATGTGTTCATCCCTCTCGCCATGTGTATGGCAGTGGTGTGCCAGAAATTTGTATTTGGCTCATATATGGCAGTGGTGCACCAGAATTTTGTATTTGGTTCTTATTTGGCAGTGCTTTGGCACATTTTGTATTTGGCTCATATATGGCAGTGGTTTGCCACACTTTTGTACATATTGTGTTTTGCTTTATCAAATCATGTTTTGTTTGCCATTAGAGTACATATCACATATACTCGGTTTTTTTTGGGCAGAGTGTATTGTCTTTTTCTACACAATAGCAAGGTAATATTGCTACAGTAAGAGACAACACACTTTGCCCAAAAACAAGTTTTGCAGATATGGTCATCGATATAGGCACCGGTAGGCGTGTCAGTATACCCAGTTGCATGCTGGCATCAATACCGGTGTTTATGCCCAGGGGATTACTAATGTTGATATGGATGCTTATACCGATGCTTATACCGACACCTATACTGATGCTTATACTCACAACATGCTAATGTTGGTGCACTAAGAGACAACACACTCTACCCAAAAAAAAAATTACAGATATGGTCATTGATATAGGTGCCGGTAGGCGCGTCGGTATACCCAGCCACATATCCGCATCAACACCATCATTTATGCCAAGGGGATTACTCGTGTTGATACCAATGCTTATACGGATGCTTATATCGGTGCTCATACTAACACATATACTTGTAGTTTTGTATCGATGCGTATGCTAAAGCTTACACTGACATCAGGAGAAAATGACATCCGTGCATTTGTCGTGGTAGAAGTCTTGATATACCCTTGATATGTTGTAGTGGTTAATTTCTTGTAGGGATCTAATAATATGATCCTATTCAATTCTATGATAGGCCTTGTTAAAGTCAAGTAAAAAAAAATAGAAGTTTTGTCCAAGCTCACTAAAACATTGCATGCCTTCTCATAAGGTGATCATAATGGCATCTATGATATACCTAGGCATTGGTGATTTTTTTCCTTGAAGAATAATATTGTTCATAATAGGACTTGCAATTCTAACGAGGGTTTAAGAAGAAGAGTTGGATGAAAGCTACACAAAAGATAGACGTCCAATTGTTTAGGTCATCCTTGGTCCTCTTTTTTGAGTAAGCTTAATTACCCCAATGCTCATATTAACAAGAAGAAAGCTCTGACTAATAGCCTCTTTACATATCAATAGAATAAGCAGATTTTGAAAATCCTTCATTTGCAATACAAATTCATTCGGTGTACCTTCGAAAATAGGGGGTTTACCATGATTCAATTTACTAATGATCTCTTTAACCTTTCGGATAGAGAGGGCCAAGTCCATTGTTTTGGTGATTTTCAGACATAGAGATTTCTTTCTTTTGAAATCCGTTTTAGCCTAGCTAAAACACTTGTATATCTTCCCGCCCTCTCATGATGTTCGACAAAACATTAAAGAAGAAGTTAAAAGAAGATTGGAAGCTCTCTTTAGGGGTTGATAGAATACTGTCATCTTTACTTTTTATCATTGCGATCAAATTTTTGTTTTTTTATTCTTTTTCAACAAGTCAAACGTTTATTTTATTGGAACTGTATGTATTTCTTACCCAAAACTCTCATAAGTTTGCAAGTGCACAGCTAGCAAGAAGTTACTCTTTAAGTCTCCATCTTTCTTAAAGCTAAAGGACCCTTCGACAAGCACTTGAGCCAACACCTTGTCAAACCTCTAATCTCTTGCTTGAGAAGTCTCATGAGGCTAGCACACATTATAAGACGGAGAATCCTTATTAATAGAGATTTTAATAGGATAATATTTACAAATAAGAAAAGCCTTATCAAACTCAAACTTCTCATTTCAATGGTTTTGAATTATAGATCAATCTGCATAGACTAACCTAGAAGCTAGAAAATTATATTTCTCTTGTCTATGATTCCAAATAAAACTAGTGGTGATAGAAATATCAATAAGCTCATGCGATCTGATGAGGTAAAAACAATAAATTTCTAATAAAAAGAACTAATCAAATATGCCAGTAAGATTAATGACAATGTCTAGACCCTCTATAAGAATAAATACGAGGTAGAGGAATAAATACTCAAGATGGCGTAATTGAAATGATCTTTTAAAGAAACAAAAATTTTCGTATGAGTTGGATTTAAATTAATAGAAAATCGAATAAGAACTAGAGCATGGTTTTCAAGTCTTAGAACTAGAATCCCAAGATAAGACAAAAGGAGAAATTATGCCAAGAAAGAATACCAACGCCACCCAGTAATAGAGATACAGATAGCTTAAATTCATTTAATTCATTTAATTCATTTAATTCATTTAATTCATTTAATTCATTTAATGCATTTAATTCATTGAATTCATTTAGTTCATTTAATTAATAGAAGGGCAGACATGGTTTGCAAGCCTCAGAAATCGTAACAAGCAAGAATAGCAAGCCCACCTAATAATGTGTGGCAAGTCTAGAACTCGAAGTCCAAGATCAAAGAAAAGGGGCAATCGTAGCAAGCTCAATCGAGCCTTTTCTTTGCACATGGCACTCCTACTCTTGTTGCACAAAGAGAGAGAGAGAGAGGGGGGGGGGCGGTAAAGAGAGTGCGGAGCGAGAGAGAGAGAGAGAGAGAGAGAGAGAGAGAGAGAGAGAGAGAGAGAGAGAGAGAGATAGAGAGAGAGAGAGAGAGAGAGAGAGAGTCAATTATGAAGCATGTGTGGCTCTAGATAAGTAGAGATGGAAGATGCCTAGGATAGATACTATGTTGCAGATTGTAAATATATTCTGGTAATGATGTGTATGATCACACTTAGGAAAATGGTGCAATTCTTTTTTCCTTAGTATTTTTCTCTCCCTCTCTTCTATATGCCTATAACCCTAATGGGTTACTTATCTTTGTACATTCAATTGGCAATACATTTACTATTGTGTTGTTCTCCAAGCTTCTTCTTCTTCTTCTTCTTTTTGTTCTTCCATTACTTATACGAACCTCCAGATCCAACGAATGATATTAGAGGAGGTCATTCCTGCCTCTAGTGCATCATGGACATCCCTATGGTCATAGTCTTAGAATCACATTAAAATGTTTTACTTGAACTCGTTTTGCCTCTTAATCCACTATCACAGCAGCTATGCAACACAATTTTTGCATTTTATGCCAAACATATATATAGGTTTCACCAATACAAGCATCTCAAAGTGTGCTACAGGTCTAGCGAATCTAGATAGGGTATTTATGCTCAATGTTTTAAGATACAATCAATTTTCTACATAAGTGTATTTAATCACTCACCATGGCTAAAAGTAATGATGTATTTTTTATGTTGGTTGTTGAGGATAAGGTCGATAGTACTAGTTACTCACTATGGGCATACATTATGTTTTATGCATTGGTTGAAAAAGGGTTATTGAATATTGTATAGGGTGTTATGAAATGTCCTACTACATCTACAAATACAATGATTGAAGTTCATGTAGATGGTGTTGAAGATGATGATCTTTAATTTCCTCGTCATGATATGGTTCTATTTCACCTACTATAGAGCCAATTTCTTGGGATGGAAAACATGCAGAGGTGCATGCATTGATAGCCTTATATGTCAAACGTGTCATTATCCCATGTATTTCCTCTTGCAAGAGAGCAAAAGGTGATTGAAATACTCTCACAACATTACACCATGCAATAAGTTAGGATTAGGTTGCTTACGTTTGAACATAGTTGACGAGTAAACATATGAATGAGGTAGATTGGATAGGTTTGGATAAATATCAAAGACTTGAAAGAGTAGTTGATTTCTATTGATGAAATACTGCTACATAGTTTACTTGTGTAGATTGTTCTTAATAGTCTTCCAAATTCATATTAGAGTTTTTCTTCTAATTTTCCCTTGATAATGAAAGCAGATACAAATGGCTTAACCTTTCATGAGTTAGTCTCTATGTTGTTGTAGGATGATCAATCTAGGCAAAAAAATATCAAGTATGTGTGTTGCCAATCAAGCTTTCCAAGCTAGTCAAAAGAGCAAAGGTAAATGGAGCTCATTTTCGCAAGGGTTATAAGGTAAATAAATAGATCATAGTGAGTTATCCTAAACGAAGTACAGAGGAGACAAAGAAGAAAGAGATTGGAATGGTTATTGTAGAGTCCTCTACACTCAGAACAGAGTCTTCTAATATTGTTTAGAATGGAGAACAGACACTTGCTACTATTTTTAGCTATGGAACATCTTCTGAGGAGCAATGTATGTTTGTAGTAGACTCATATGTTTAGTACTTTGATAGTGGTGCAACAAAAAATATTACCTTGCAACACACTTTCCTCACTTCATGTGAGCCTCCTCCTCTAGGGAGTACTGGCACCTGTGCTAAAAACTCCTCTTATCGTTTAATGGAAGTTGAAATACTGTCACTTGACTATTGTTGATGGTAGTTCTTTCACATTGTTAGATGACTTATATATGCCAGGGATCAAGAAACATTTGTTCTATATTTCCGCATTACTCAAGATTCACTTGGTTGTCATATTTGTTGATGACAAATGTACAGTTCATGATCTCTCTAATAGTAATATTATTACTAGTTCTAGAATTTGATGTCACAGACTATATAATCTCATATAATGCAAAATTTGTTAATGTTTCAACATGTCTAGTTGATGATTAGTCTATCTCATATGCAAAGCTTTGACATGCACATTTTCCTCATCTAAATTTTGCTTGTTTGCTTCAACTATAGAAATCTAAAGTGGTCTCCTCTCTGCACAAACTTGAGGCACGTTCTACACGTGCCTCTGAAGGCTATTTATTGGGCAAAATGCAACCTTCCTCATTTCCAAATGATGATTTAGTTAGAATTTCCCATCAATTCTTACTTGTTCATAGTGATGTATGTGGTCCTACATAGAGATGTTGATTTGGGAATTACTTATATTTTGTGACTTTTATGGGTGATTTTTACCAGCATGCATGCTTTAATCCATTGAATCACATTCCAAGGTGTTTATGGGCTTCAAAGAGTTCCTTTTTATGGTTGAAAACCTATCATCATGTAAAATGGGCATCCTCTATTATGATCAATGATGGGAATAGATGTCATCTACATTTAATGCATTTCTCATCGAGTGTAGTTTAAAATATTAGTGTACAATGCCTTATACACCTCAACAAAAGGGATCTATTGAGAATAAGATTCCTTGATGAAAATGGAAAATGTATGGTCAAACCTCAGGCTCTACCACATAGCTTTTGGCTTGAGGTTTTTATGTGTGTAGCATATGTACTTAATATTTGTCTCATTAGATAATTGTTGTCTATCACTCCATATGAGGATTAGCATGGTTGCAATCCATATGTTGCTCATCTCCATGTGTTTTTTCATAAATGGAAGTCCATATGAGGATTAGCATGGTTGCAATCCATATGTTGCTCATCTCCATGTGGTTTTTCATAAATGGAAGTTTGACTGAGGCCTAACCTCCCATGTGTGAATTAATAAAAGAACAACTACATAGTGAGTGTGCTTAGTGCCCTTGGGATGCCTTGTATCCCACAAAGTAGGGGTAGGACTAGCTATGTCAGGTTATGCAAGTCCAAAACCATAGGAGATCAAGTTACTAAGAAAGTTAATGATTTTTTCATCGCCCTCGTGAGCGATCCACTTTCTTTTAATCCTTTTGTTTTCCAAACAAAATACCCTATGGTGTCTAAAAGGTGGTGTTTTTCTATAACTACATATTCTCCTTTCTAACAAACTAAGGGATTTTTCAATACACGGAACTTTTCTATCATTTTCAGGAGTTAATCATGGTAATACTCATTTTTGGAAAAAGAGGGGACACGTTTTGGGAAAACGTTTTGAGGGAATTTTATGTGTGTGTGGAGCATGAGATATATAATCCCATCTAGCATCAAAGAATCTCTCAAAATATAAGAAAGAATAGCTTTTAGTTATCTCCAAAATAGCCCTCTTTCATAATTTTTGCATAGCTTATAGGCGCTATTTTGATTAATATCTATTTTGATAAAGAGTAATGAGAAATATTTTCCATAGATTCGTGGGAAGGTCATGATTATATATTCTATAGTGCATGAAATTCCATTTAGAGTGAAGAAATCCAAAAATGGTTTAATAGGATGGGAGTTTGAGGCTGCACAAGACCCCATTCCCTCATTGTTTGAGAAAAATTTTAGCACCTGAAGTACATAAATTCCGATTTTTGAGGAGGGAAAAAGAGGTGCATTTAGGTATGGATGGATGGGAAAAACTATGCATACTAAGAGTATGCTATATTTAGTTCTCTATGGTTCACGAGACTCATGAAAAGGATGAGCTAAGAAGGTATTTTTGATCCTTAAAAACCCCCTTTCCATTCTTAAAAAGAAAAATCATGTGAAAATCTTACCAAATCTTCATTTTTCGAAGTAAGAAAAGGAGTAGTTTAAGAGGACTCTAATGAAATAATTTGTACATAAATGAATTATGGTATATATATTATCATATAAACTTAGAAAAACCAACAAAAAAGTATATTAGAAGTGGATTAGAAGCTTGCTAAAATCTCCCATTAACCACTTTGCAAGAAGGTAAAAATCTTGGTATATGCCTCTTTTGGTGAGAACAGAAGCATGTGAAGAGAGAGGATGTGTGAATGTGAAAATATTCTAAAATATCCTCATATACTAGTCTGTGTTATGGAGAGAAATTTGAGATTTACATGATGGAATAATACCTTTGGCCACTTCAAAAGTCACATTTCCTCTCTGTTTTCTTAGCATCTCCATCAGTCGACTAGTTTGGCATGTCATACTTGTAGAGACCACGCCTTGGTCTAGGAGACTCTAAATTGGAGGTGCTATGGATCATTTCAAAGAGCACAAGATCTATTTTCATTTTATGAAAAGAAATTTTGGAAATTATGTATCTTTCAAGCTTTGTATAGGTCTCCTAATTTCTGATAATTTTTTATAGCTACCTTGTGAAAGTGATATCTTGCAAACTGCAAAGGCATTTGAAGTAATTTCACTTTGAGGCACTTAGACATGATGTATTTATAATTATTTTAATGTCCTACAAACATTTCTCTAGGTCTTGAAATAGATTACACATGCATTTTTTGGCATACTTGCAATATTTTTTGTAATCATTTGACCATGATTAATGTGTTGGGAATTCATCCAATGTCATATGACAAATAAAAGTTGGTTTTAAGACCTATCAAGAAAAGTGAAAAGGTCTTGAAGCTCATAGAAAAGCTTGGATGCATGAAAGTCTTACATCAAACCCTTCAGGGATGTATATCTTATAATTTTAGGCATTATGGTCTATAGTTGGTAGGTTTGTATATACGTGCATGGATATATTATCAAAATGCATGAATTAAAGTTGATCATGGTTTAAAGTTTAAAAGATGGATCAACTTTTCGAGAAAGTGTTTTCTTGATGATTTGCAAAAAAGATGATTGCAAAAATACAATGTTATGCAACAAAGATGTTATTGCTAGCAGATTATGTTTTTGTAAGTTATGGAGTTCATACTTGATATAAGGCTTTTATGCCATGGTCTTGCAAATCCCTATGCTGGAGTGAATGGTCTCTATGCCATATGCCCGCTATTAGGAATTGAACTCACAACCTCCTAGCTAGGAGTATGATGGGCTAACCAATAGCCTAGAAAGCCATGGATGGTGATTAATTCCTAATCCTCTCTCTTAAGATATGGTTCAACCATCCCCTTCTAGAATTATGTGACATTCCTTTTTCCCTTAGATTGAGCATTTCCCTCAATGCTTGCTTGTGGACCCTTTTGACTCTCTTGGACCCACTTTCCATGCATGAGTGCTTCCATCAACCTCAAACTCTAATCCTTGGATCAAATTTGAACCTATCCCACCCTCCGTAGGTGCCCAAATGCCGATGTACCTTTATCTAAGGCCAGTTTCATACTCACAAAGGACAAGCAATTTTTCCAAGTGCCCACCAAATGAGGCACCTTACCTCCATCTAGCCCAAGTTCCTCAACTAGGCTTTGATACGAATGTTGGGAATTGAATTCACAACATCCTACCTAGGTGTATGATAGGCTAATCACTAGCCCCAATATCCATGGATGGGGATTACTTCTTAATCCTCTCTCTTAAGGTCTGGTTCAACCATCCCCTGCTAGAACTATGTGACACCCACAAGACCATGTGCTTGATTATATGGTTCAATTTTTTTGGAACTCCATTTCCTTGGGGAAATGCTATCGGAATGTTTCTGATCTCATGGTGTTATATACACACTTACCTTTAGGTAAGAATTTCATGGCATGGTAACATGCATCCACTACAAACATCAATAAGGTGTAAGCATGCTTGTAAGCATGAACTTTATGGGCTTATTACCATCATAGCATCATAGAAAAGGCAACTTCAATAGAAATTGGATCCTTACAAATAATCCTTATGCATTTGGACCATGTGATTGCTAAGGAGAACGAGATATAAAATACTTCTTTTTCTTGCATATAAGGCTTGTTTTTCAATGAGTATTTCAGCATAATAAGATTTTTCAATATATAAAGCAAATAAATAAGGAAAATCCTAAGTTAATGTTTTAGATCCATCAATGCATTTTAAAGACAGAACAGGTATTACATCATTATGTAGTCTGTTCCTACGAAAAAAGGACAAGATCTCAGTGTTTGTTTTTTGGCATGCACACAACGATTCAGAAAAATAAATCCTCCACAAAGATTCAAAAACAAAATCCTCCATTTTAAGTGGATAGCATAGGAACAAATTTTAGTCTCATCATTGAGATTTCTTTCTCATTCTTTCAGCATATTCCTCTAAAGATTCACAAGATCGACAATTATGAAAATTCGATGTTCTTTCTATTTGAAAGGTAGGTGAGAAATTATGAGGAACAAACAATTGTTTTCATAGCATGACATAGGACAAACGCAATGACTTTTGTATCATAAATTTTATTTTTGAGAATTTTCTCACCCATTAACAAACTCGCCAGAAATTTCAAAGGGATTGCCACAAAAGCCACAACTAACAAAGATGATTTTTATAGAAACTAACAAAATGAATCCAAAACTTCTTTTATATACACTTGAAAGGAATATAATCATTACGATTCGATTCGAACTCGAAATCTTGTCTTATCACTGATTGCGAAAGAATTTGTACATTTTCTTCTCAATCAGAACGCTAAATCTATTGAGAATAAAAATTTGCAGAGATAATTTTAAGACATTATGAATAAGAAAAAAATATGCAATCTAAGAGCTTAAAGGTTTTCTGGATCTCATCAATCCCATCAAAAGGTATGTTCTCATGGGAACATGCAATGCCACTAAACCGGCAGCGGCCAAGGCAACTTGTGATTGTACCATAGCCATTGGATCTAAGTCATTGTATAAACAAATTTCCTCTCAGTGTGGATGCCCTTTGGAAACAACTAGTGATTGGATGCCCTTTGGAAACAACAAGTCATCATGGCACACGCTTTTTCAACACGGTGATACAGTACATGTTTCAAAAATATACCATAACACATGAAACAATGCATAATTAAAATTATCACTCACATAACAAAGAGAGCCTCTCAAAGCATCTAAATGTGGTTTCCTAGGAGCCTCCATAAATTGACTCTCAAGTCCCATATTGTAGATTAGATTAGGCCTTGTAATTGTGAGATGTATCAAACTTCCAAAATCTTCTTGGACATAGTAGCATTTTTACTTCACTTCAGGTACTATCCAACTTCAAATCTTAATCCCTTGGCATATAGATTAGCTTACAATCATCCATACCATACTCTTATAGGATACTCAATGCATATCGCCTTTGTGACAGCCATATACTTGATTTTCTATGTGTGGGCTCAATGCCCAAAAAGTAGCACAACACACGAAGATGTGTCATGTCCAATTCGTTTTTTTTATAAAAGGAGCTTCGGCCTTAGCCTACTCTCGCAGACTTGTATTAAATAAAGGAAAAGGAAAGTACAAGTGAAGGGGGCTAGTGCCCACGCGACCCCCCAAGTCCCACAGAGGGGGGGTAGATCTTACAAAGTTTAGATGGCACTGCAAAGAAGGTTAATCATCCTCTCATCACCCTCATGTGGGGCCCAAAATTGGGTTTAAGCTTGTTGGTAATTGGGACTTTATGATGCCTGAAAGGGGGGGGGATCTCTTACAGTTTGTGATTCTTTTGTCAAGGAGAAACAACAATTTCTCAATCGACCACTCTTTGGGGGAGTCACCATAGTTATAAGCACAACTTTCCTGCCACATCTTCCAGAGGACCTCCCCTTTGATGGCATTCCAAAGGGTCATCGAGCAACCAATCGCTTCTTCCAGCAGATCTTGTTTCCAGCTGACATTCTTTTGCAATATAATTTTCTTTCCGACAATCTGCCAAAGCCTATTAGAGTTGGGGCAAGTAAAGAGGATGTGACTAACATCTTCAATGAACTGGTAACAATGCTTGCACAAGGGAGATGCCCCATAGATTTTGCTAGCCTTTAGGTTGGTCTAAATTCCCCTATGAAGAATTTGCCATAAGAGTATAGAATTTTTGTTTTCAATGAGAGGGTTCCATATAGCCATGAACTTCATTTCCCACCGTAGTTGCATCCATGACAGACACTACTTCTTGTTTAGGTTGACGTGATAATCAATGTTTTCTTTCATATTTGGGATATCCATTAGGCTATTTGTATTATCCTATCTGATACCCAACAAACTCGGCGAGTCGTGTCCCATGAATTGTCCCAAGCAAGACATTTGCTTTGTAGAATATTCCATTCTTCATAGGTGATGCTAACTCTGGGGTCGATATCCTCAAAGTTTATCCATTGGTGGGTGTCTTGGTTCCACAGATGTTTCCATTCTCTTAAGCCCTTGTTCTAGAGCCTCTTGGCGCTTTGAATGTTCCAAGATTCCACATTCCTAATGCCATGGATTAAAAACCAAATAGAGTCATTCTGTCTGATGTCGACCGCCCACTTCCAATCTTTACTGATTCTAATAAAGCTTTTGATTTTATTCAAACTCTTCCATACGGATCACACAATGTTCAAGCCCTTTTGGAAAACCGAGAGTGGGGAAAACAAAGGGTCAGAATATCAAGATTCTTGCAATTTGGGAATCCCACCAGAGTCAACACATTCTTGTTTTTGAAGATCAGTTTGGCCCACAAAGTCTCCCTCTTGCATCATGCTTTAATCATCCATTTTGCTGCCAGTTTGGTAGCCATGCAACCCATGTCCACAATACCAAGGGCGTGACTATCCCTTTGGCTAGTGCAGATGGACCATTTGATTTTAGGAACCCCCCTCCTATTGTTGTCGCCCATCCAAAGGAAATTTCTGCAAATACTTTCTGATTGGAGAGGTATGCAAATCAATTTGGTGGGCTGGACAATGGTTATTAACGTGTTCCTCATTTCATCAACCATTTACTTCCTCTCTTGTTGGAGACCGAAAGGCAAAGTATTTTCATGTCCAATTCTTGCATAAGGATTTGCTTAACCTCTATAATGCTTTGATCTTCACTATCACCAACTACAATCAATCCATCAACATAACTATCCACAATTATGATGCTATCATCAATCTTTCTTGCATATAATGAGTGTTCTACTCACACATAGACAAATGCAATGGAATTTAAATAATCTACAATCCTTGCATGCTAAGCACAAGGTGATTGTTTAAGACCATACAAAGCCTTCTTCAACCAACAAACAAATTTAGGATGCTTTGAATCCACATATCCTTGTTTCATTTACATAAAGTTCAACCATCTCCTCATCCATAGCTTTTCTTCCAATTTGCATTTCGATTTGTATCTTCAAAACAAGAAGGTTGATCAGCTTGTATTACCTTGTTCATGTAAGCACAATGTCGATCCATGTAGCTATGATATTAATCAGTACATTGAATTCCACATCCTCCTAGATCTTCTTGGTTTTGGATCACGTTTTCTTGGTGTATCATTTGCATATGCCTTTCTTACTCTTGGAGTCTTCAAAGAGAGCAATCCCAAGTTCCTCATCAAGGCTCTTCTCTCAACAACTTGATTCTCCATTAATATCATCAAAAATTGCAACTATATTATTACCGATAGAAATCTTTTCTTTACCTTTCTTGGATGTAGTTGATGAATTTGCTGGATGAAAATTTCCACGTGATCTTCCACTCCATGGGTTTAAGTTGGAACTATTCCTAGGTGACACATTTCATCCACTCAAAACTTGAGATTTTATACTTGTATTTTCAGCATTTCCTTTCTCATTTTATTCAACATTAAGTCCTTGTGCATCACCACAATAGGTTTCCATTTCATCAAACACGACATCTCTACTTATCTTCAGCACACATGTGATTGGGATGTAGCATTTATACTCTATTTGCGCAACAGAGTATCCAATGAAGATATAATTTTTTGCTTTTGGTATTCTTTTTGTCCTCAATGCATCTAGAACATGTGCATATGCAATACAACTGAATACTTTCATATGTAAAAAGTTTAGATTTTTACTTATAAACCTCTCTTCATATGTAACTTAATGTACAAAAATAGTTAGAGTCTTATTTATGATGTATCATTAGGGGAAAATGTGAGGCCTACGAGGTCCTTGAAAGGATTCCTAATTTTTAGGTATTAAAATTAATCTTTTGGGTGATTAAGGAGACATGCTAAACCACTAGTGGTATTGGTAAATAAAATAATGCTTCATAGAATTTTCTTTTTAAATGGAAAAAGAAGATAAATTGTAGCCCTTTGATGCTTTAGATCAAGGACAACCATACATTTTCATGGGAATTGGGACAAGAACCATACATATGGATATCTATCTTTGATGAAACTTCTCATTGTTTTGCCATCTCTACTATGACCTCCATATAAAAATGGGCATAGCGATGATGAAGCTTATGGATATCATCATAAAGTCAATTTTCGTACAATCAATCTATGATAGTAAATGAGATTATCTAGTTAGTTAATAAGATTGTTTTTCATCATCCTTCCTTTAAATCTCACGTCCTTGATCTTCCCTTGTACTATATTAACGTGTTTTGAATGTGCTTGACGACATGCAACCATGCAAAAATAAGGGAGGAGATTTTACCAAAGAAAAATTCTTTTACAATGTGCGTAATATCATTAGTTAGACTTCTCATTTTGAAGAACCTAAGATGGAATGAGGTGGAGTCTCTATATAAGAATCATTTTAAACAAAAAAAAAGTCTCGTGCACTACATATATGAGGGGCATACTGACGTTTTCCATACCAATGGTCATGCATCGATGTCGGTATGACCGTTGAAAATGCTTGAAAAATGATGGAGGTAATATCGACAGTCATTTAATCATCTGTATAGTTGTTAAAAATCACTGGCTAGTATGTGCCTCGAAAATATTTGGTGCCAGTATGCGCATTAGTATGAGCGTCGGGAATTTCCTCAAATTGCCAATGCTCATACCGACGTGCATACCGATGCTCATACCAATGGTGTGCTTTAATCAGACCTAAGAGCAAAAGTTGGACATTTGCTCGTGTTTTTAACTGAATTCTACTACTGTTGAGGTTGCATGCATCGACTACATTCTTGGCATATTGTGTACACACCTCTCTCTCTCTCTACACACACCTCTATCTTTCTCTAGATCTGGAGTTTTGTTGAGTATCGCACATGCTATAGCACACTTTCTCTTTCTCTCTCTTTTCCCTTTTCTCATCTCTCTACTCCTTAGTTTTGTAGGAGCTTTTTGGCATCAGTTCTTTGGAATTCAATGAAGGACAACATTAAGTGGACTTTGAGGACAATGATCCAAAGAATTACATCGATGTAAGTGATCGTTTTGTTCTCGTTTGACATAGAGTGAGAAGGAGAGAGAGAGAGGAGAGAGAGAGAGAGAGAGAGAGAGAGAGAGAGAGAGAGATCTAGAGAAATATAAAGAGAGAGAGAGAGAGAGAAAGAAGAGATGAGAGAGAGAGTGAGTGAGAGAGAGAGATGAAAGAGAGAGAGATGAAAGAGAGAAAGAGAGAGAGAGAGATGAAATAGAAAGAGAGAGAGAGAGATGCATGCATACATACATGTACTCACACATGCATACATACATGTACTCACACATGCATACATACACACATATACATACATACATGTACATACACATATACATACACACATGCATATGCAGACATACATACACATACATATGCATACACATACTCACATACATATTACATACACACATGCATATTACATACACATATGCACATACATATTACATACACATGCATACATACACACACATATATGCATACTCACAAGCATATGCATACATACATACACACACATATGCATACACACATTTACATACATACATACACACACATATGCATACACACATATACATACATACATGTACACACACACACATATACATAAACACATGCATATGCATACATACACATACTCACATACATATTACATACACACATGCATATACATACACACACATATGCATACTCATACTCACATATATACATGTACACACACATATACATACATACATGTACACACATATATACACACACATACATATGCATACATACATACACACACATATGCATACACATACTCACATGCATATTACATACACACTCACATACATATTACATACAAACATGCATATACATACACACACATATATGCATACTCACATGCATATGCACACATACATACACACACACACATATTCATACATATACATACACACATGCATATGCATACATACACATACTCACACACATATACATTCTATTTAAATGTACGAAAATAGTAGGGAAATAATCAATATATATAAAATATCAATAATTAAATATCTAAAAAATAGATCTTTAAATTTTTAGGGTTTATATATATACACACACACACACACACACATATATGTATATATATATATATATATATATATATATATATATATATATATATATATATATATATATATATATATATATATATATATATATATATATATATATATATATATATATATATATATATATAAGAATTTTTGTATTTTAACACATAAACACATCCTTAATAAAGTTTTAAGATTAATATTAATTTATACAATCAAATATATGTAAAAATATCTAAAAAAGGATCTTTAGATTTTCTAGGGTTTATATATATATCCTAATATCTCCACATGGGATCAGATGGCATCTCCACATACACCTTGGGGAGCTCATGATCATGACAACTTTAGATGTATCATATATGTGATGGAACTTTGATGATGGATGTAGCTAGAAAGTCCATGCATCAGCGCATACGAGAGGTTTGTTCCATATAGTTTGGAGATTCTGTCATGTTGAAATGGACTGAACAGGATAAAGATTCCAAAAATTATATTACAGAGTCCATATATGAAGAGTACCAGCCAGCACGTGGGCATCCTATTGTCAACTCAGAGTTAATTCAGCACACTGCACGTGAGGTGATGTCCCATCGATGGTTCGAGGATCCCGATGCTTCTAGAGCAAGCTTACGGAAGCCTCTATGGCTAGACACTGAGGAGTGGTAATCCACTCAAGATGAGCAGCAACATACTCCTAACCGATATCATCAATAGTGAGAAGCGGTAGCCACACATTTCGGTAGCCATGGATATGACACTATATGTTATGAGTTTGTAAGTATCCTTTTAATTATTGATTTTTTTTTTTGTTTTTAGCACATCATGTACCCTCATCTAATGTTTTGCATATTTATTATAGGAGTTGGCAAACCGAGGAGGCTTATGGATATCGTCATGGATTGGCTGCATTGTTGGAGGACTTGGAGGGATGCGGTGTGATCATTTCATGGGAGGATCTACGATGAGGTGATCTTATAGCTTGGTTTGGTATTTTTAGTTCTTTTTTATAAATATCATGTCAATTTGTCTCATTTTAGGCATATCCTTTGTTGCACGATTCTAGGTATAAAGGTATTGATTCCTTTGAGCATACGTATGGTAGTGCTTGGCCACAATTTTAAATTAGACTCATATATAGGATTGGTGCACCATAATTTTATATTTGGTTACTATATGGAAGTGCTTTTCCACATTTTGTATTTGGCTCATATGTGGAAGTGGTTTGCCACACTCTTATACATCCTTCATTTATGGAATATATAACTTTTTTGTACATGGTTCATGGTTCATTCTGCTCATCTCTTCTGTGTGTGACAATATCTTTCTTTATGAAACCATGTTTTGGTTGGCATTAGAATACATGTCACATCTACTTGGTTTTCTTTGGGTAGAGTGTATTGCCTTTTGCTACACAACATCATGGAAATGTTGCCGTAGCAAGAGACAACACACTTTGCCCAAAGAGATTTTGTAGATATGGTCATCGGTATGCATGTCAGTACTCTCAACACGATCGCCAGTATACGCAATAGTATGCCCAACGTGGGCACCAGTATACACAATGGTATGCCTAACACGGTGTCGGCGCGAAAGTCACGGTCGGTGGATCAGGGCGACCGCCAAAAATACGGTGCACGCAGGGTGCTTGGAGCAACTCAGGTACGATGAGAACTCGAGAGATTATTAGTCGAGGAATTGTAGTGAAAACTTCAAGAGATAATTAGTAGTTCAATAAATTCGTATAATCAGTGATCCTGTAATAATTTTAATATATTATTCACATCATGCAGATAGATAAGTGGTGCGGTAAGCTCTTTTGAGGTCACGGCAATATGTCTTCATTCAAATAAGGCTTTATGTAATTTAGATAGTTTAAATAGTCCAATTAATGTGAATTGAACCTAAACATATGATGCAATTTCCTAAGAAAAAGCAAAGGTTTTTCTTAACCATAAATTGACGTATAAAGTCCTTTACATTTTCGATTATCCAACGAAATTGTTTAAATCAACTTCTCTGTGGGAAATCGATTAACAGATTTACAATCGCCAATTTACTCTATTTGTATCCTTTATAATCTCTCGCAAAATCGAAGTGATGACAAATATTAAAATTTGAGTTTGTCTGGATAGCTAAACCTCATGTACAACATGCGATGGCACAACTGAACATCACAATCAATGAACTTAGAAAAATATGTGATGAATATTACGTGTATGATGGCGCAATGATTTCATAACACTGCGATTCACTGATAACTCTAAAATGCAGAACGTTGTCAGCAATCAAATTTATTCAGTCAATAGCTTCTGAACTTTGAAGTAGAAGTTCAAGCAACGTTCACTATTCGAATCAGGTAATGGAGACGGAAACAAAGGATTATGTTAAACAAAATTTAAGCACAGATGAAAGGACCAAAAGCTAAACTCGAGGAGTTGTCGATGTCGTCACAACATGTTAGAATAGCAATTCTTTTCTAGTGATCTTCCAAATATAAGCAACAGTGCTAATCTTTGAGAATCAGAGTTTTGTCAACATCCATTCCTGCAAATCATCAGTTAATTAAGAACTCATATACATGCATTATCTTCGTTAGCATTCGATAACAAATATCTCCAGAGAGTATGTCATATATACACTATGACGAGCGCCAAACCGGTTTAATATGCTAGAGCTGGTGAACATTATAAGTTTCTGTAGCTTCTAGAACATGTGATCCAGATTGGGATTTCTAACTCTAGAATCAGGAATGCCTAGTTCAGGTGCAATCATCAATATATATGTTCGCAGATGGGCAGGTTCAAAAGGGCGATGAATTTGGGTCGTTGTCTGTAGGCAACATCATCTTTCCTTTCCACGCATCACATCAGGGAACGCGAAAATTAACCTTCGCTTCAGATATCTATGGCCTTTTTAATTGGAGTTCTACAGAATCATCAATTCATCGTCAGTCTTCGTATTGCCTGCCACTCTAAGAAATACTCTCATCTTTGTCTACAATGAAATCCTCCAATCCGTCACGAGCCAACAAGCATCACCTTTGAAATCCTTTTCCTCGAGGTACAGAAATGTGTGGATCCTATATGCATCGAACCCGACTCATCCATCCCGTGGGAACATCATGTTTTGGTGTTTCGAAAGCCATGAACTGTTGCAGAGGAAGCCACCACCTGACTGTCCCTCCCCCCCCCCCCCCCCCCCCCCGAGCACGTCTGTTCTCCCTCCTCTCTCTGTGCATGCCCGTCAACTTTTTTTTTCATGATGCCGCTTATACATCCTCTACTAGAGCTAAGCCAAACGAGAAGCCATTGATGCCCCGCGCTCCTCTTTTTCCCCTCAATTGCTCCGGATCTTCCTTTTTTTTATGAACAGTTAAGGACTCATGCGCTATCATCCTTTAATTCTTTCTTTTCATTACTTTGAAAATAAACCATCCCTTTAGTTCAATGCATGCGTTGAGATAATTTCCTCTTCATCAAGAGAAATTGGTAGGTGGATTTTAATGGCTTTAGATATTGGAATCTTTAGTTTCTTAACATTCTTCTAAGTTTGAACCTTGCCGTTGGTCAAAAGATCATTCATCCCTTCCATCACCATCTGAATCTGCATATTCCAGCCAGTACGCGTGTAATGTCTTCTTCATCATTTGAATGGGGAAGCGAGAACCGAACAATGTTGTGATTTTATGCAAGTAGATGCAAGAGTAGAGATGAGAATCTCTACGACACTCACCCCCACCAAACCTGTGCATCCTCCGGATGCGCCAAATAAGACCTGCATATTGATGATCAACTTCATAGCATGTGCATGGGTTAAAAAATTAAAGTGCCTTATGCACGGCTATGTAATTAGCCCTATCAATGCATACTTGAAAATGCATGTATAAAATTAATGGTGCAATCAATAAGAAAAATAGCTTCTGATGACGAGGTTGGTGCACTCGCTCTCATACATAGCAATGTGATTATACATTCATCCTTACAGTCACTCGTATGTGCATGGGTATAGATCAGGTCGTGCCTTGATGCATGGTCATGTAGTGTGACCCTACCACATGCATACTTTAAGTGCATTTTCAAAATTATGGTGCATAAGAGATAAGAGCTTCTGATGAAGAGGGTTTCTATTTCCTGTACTTAGAATTTTCTCACAAATTTCATAATACCTGTTACAATTGATATTGGTGCAAATGAACGTGCACCTAAGGGCAAAACTCAATATGTGTTCATACATAATTTAATGCATACTTGAAATGCACGCTTAAATAAAATGGTGCAAAACTGGAAGTAAAAGGTTTTCATATTCTACTCTTGAAGAAAATCTTGGTTGTCCATAAATTCCCATTCTTCATCTTGAACCTGAAAAATATCTTGAAAACAAACTCGTGAAAAAACATAAGTATTAGCACATTTAAACCAAATTTTTCAATTCAAAACTTCTAGATAATTCATCTGTAAAAACCCCCGAAGTAACATTAAGTCAAATTTTGTAGCTTCCATCAATTTTCTTTTCTTGCTTGACCTACATTAAGTCAAAAACATTGATTAGAAAAGCAATATTTAAATCATTAATGAAATTCATAATTTTAATTTTGTAAAACAATTCCGATATAAATACCTTTTTGATACGGAAGTAGGTTATAACTCCCATTCATAATTATCTTTTGATGAGGGAGGGATACAACTCCCATATAAATACCTTTTTGTTGAGGAAGTAGGTTGTAACTCCCATATAAATACCAGTCATGGATAAAAAACATTCAATAAACAATCATAAACTTGATCATAACATATCCTCTTATCAATTTGGCTTCTTGTACCAGTTTTGTCAAAATAACTTGTCAAAACGCATTAGTAAGAAACAATAATTTTAACACAAAACATCAAAAATTTCTTGCATACATAACTCATTCTTCCTTTTAATGGTTTTTGTTGACTTCGTCATGTTTTGTGTAACTTGATTGATAATTTTTGCAAAAATTTCTTGTTCTGTCTCATTAAAATTTGTCTCATTGTTTGCATTCTCATTTGCATTACTTAGTTGTTTAGTTTTGTCAAATTTTTCCTTTAGTATTAGATTGATTGCCAGTTTCAAGATTCACTTGTTCTTCCATCTTTTCACTTTTCTCTTCTTCAAGTGTTTGATCATTCAGTAAAGATTTTTGCTCAATTAATATATTATGAAAATCTTTTGTTTTTTCTGGTTTCTCATAAGTTGTTCTCTCATGTTCTTGCTTATCATTTAGCTTAACTAAATTATTTATCATTTATCATAAGTTGTTCTCTCATGTTCTTGCATCATCAGTTCAACTTGTGGATTATCCATCATAATATTGTCTTGATCATTAGTTTTTGTGGTATTTTCACGTTTTACTCTCCAGTGTTCTTTTACTTGTTTGTTTGATCTTGATCGGACTTGTTTTTGTTCAAAATATTTTACCATCCCACCTCTACCTAAGTTTAAATGCAAAGGATCCTTCGTATGATAATCACATATTTTGTGTTCGTTTTCTAATACCAAATGTTGCCTACATGCTTTCTCATAAGCCAGACAATTCCTATAAGTATGACCTAGTTGGTCACACGAGAAGCACCTTACAGTTCTCTTTGGTCTTTGATATAATGCCCTAGGATCAAATCTTCGATAATCGGGTAAAGGGTTTTGGTCAATAGAAGACATAGATCTACTTTGAACTCGTACTTGATAGCTATCTTTGCATTCACATGTAGCACTATCGTGTATTTCATTCTTTAACCTTTCAATGCCCTCTTTTAAACTTGCAATTTCATGACCAATAGTTTTGAATGAAGAAATTTCATTTACATGATTTGCTAATGTTTCCATCTGTTCATTTAAATTTGATAGTTCATAATGAAGAACTCCTTCTAAATTCCTAAACTCGTGATCAAATTGAGTATCTATTGACTTAAGATTTGCATTAAAATCAGATACTACTGTAGTTAAAATTGAAAGAAACGAGTTTAAGGTCTCAAACTTAGAATTAAGCTTTAATTCTATAGATGAATTTAATCGTGCTTCCATTTCATGCAGAAGATTCTCTACATTAGATGTCATTTTCATTTAACTATGTGCAAGCCAGGAAATTTCAAATATAAATACTTGGAATTTGTTTTCCGTCAGATGCACCTGAGTCGCAATGCCGTTTGTTCACGTCGGGTTCACCAAATGTCGGCGCGAAAGTCACGGTCGGTGGATCAGGGCGACCGCCAAAAATACGGTGCACGCAGGGTGCTTGGAGCAACTCAGGTACGATGAGAACTCGAGAGATTATTAGTCGAGGAATTGTAGTGAAAACTTCAAGAGATAATTAGTAGTTCAATAAATTCGTATAATCAATGATCCTGTAATAATTTTAATATATTATTCACATCATGCAAATAGATAAGCGGTGCGGTAAGCTCTTTTGAGGTCACGGCAATATGTCTTCATTCAAATAAGGCTTTATGTAATTTAGATAGTTTAAATAGTCCAATTAATGTGAATTGAACCTAAACATATGATGCAATTTCCTAAGAAAAAGCAAAGGTTTTTCTTAACCATAAATTGACGTATAAAGTCCTTTACATTGCCGATTATCCAACGAAATTGTTTAAATCAACTTCTCTGTGGGAAATCGATTAACAGATTTACAATCGCCAATTTACTCTATTTGTATCCTTTATAATCTCTTGCAAAATCGAAGTGATGACAAATATTAAAATTTGAGTTTGTCCGGATAGCTAAACCTCATGTACAACATGCGATGGCACAACTGAACATCACAATCAATGAACTTAGAAAAATATGTGATGAATATTACGTGTATGATGGCGCAATGATTTCATAACACTGCGATTCACTGATAACTCTAAAATGCAGAACGTTGTCAGCAATCAAATTTATTCAGTCAATAGCTTCTGAACTTTGAAGTAGAAGTTCAAGCAACGTTCACTATTCGAATCAAGTAATGGAGACGGAAACAAAGGATTATGTTAAACAAAATTTAAGCGCAGATGAAAGGACCAAAAGCTAAACTCGAGGAGTTGCCGATGTCGTCACAACATGTTAGAATAGCAATTCTTTTCCAGTGATCTTCCAAATATAAGCAACAGTGCTAATCTTTGAGAATCAGAGTTTTGTCAACATCCATTCCTGCAAATCATCAGTTAATTAAGAACTCATATACATGCATTGTCTTCGTTAGCATTCGATAACAAATATCTCCAGACAGTATGTCATATATACACTATGACGAGCGCCAAACCGGTTTAATATGCTAGAGCTGGTGAACATTATAAGTTTCTGTAGTTTCTAGAACATGTGATCCAGATTTGGATTTCTGACTCTAGAATCAGGAACGCTCAGTTCAAGTGCAATCATCAATATATATGTTCGCAGATGGGCAGGTTCAAAAGGGCGATGAATTTGGGTCGTTGTCTCTAGGCAACATCATCTTTCCTTTCCACGCATCACATCAGGGAACGCGAAAATTAACCTTCCCTTCAGATATCTATGGCCTTTTTAATTGCAGTTCTACAGAATCATCAATTCATCGTCAGTCTTCGTATTGCCTGCCACTCTAAGAAATACTCTCATCTTTGTCTACAATGAAATCCTCCAGTCCGTCACGAGCCAACAAGCATCGCCTTTGAAATCCTTTTCCTCGAGGTACAGAAATGTGTGGATCCTATATGCATCGAACCCGACTCATCCATCCCGTGGGAACACCATGTTCTGGTGTTTCGAAAGCCATGAACTGTTGCAAAGGAAGCCGCCACCTGACTGTCCCTCTGCCCCCCCTGAGCACGTCTGTTCTCCCTCCTCCCTCTGTGCATGCCCGTCAACTTTTTTTTTCATGATGCCGCTTATACATCCTCTACTAGAGCTAAGCCAAACGAGAAGCCATTGATGCCCCGCGCTCCTCTTTTTCCCCTCAATTGCTCTGGATCTTCCTTTTTTTTATGAACAGTTAAGGACTCATGCGCTATCATCCTTTAATTCTTTCTTTTCATTACTTTGAAAATAAACCATCCCTTTAGTTCAATGCATGCGTTGAGATAATTTCCTCTTCATCAAGAGAAATTGGTAGGTGGATTTTAATGGCTTTAGATATTGGAATCTTCAGTTTCTTAACATTCTTCTGAGTTTGAACCTTGCCGTTGGTCAAAAGATCATTCATCCCTTCCATCACCATCTGAATCTGCATATTCCAGCCACTACGCGTGCAATGTCTTCTTCATCATTTGAATGGGGAAGCGAGAACCGAACAATGTTATGATTTGATGCAAGTAGACGCAAGAGTAGAGATGAGAATCTCTACGACAACGGTCACCGGTATAGGCATCCATATGAGCATCAGTATTATTGACAATTATACCGGTGCTTATACCAAGGCCTATACCGATCCCCATACCGGTGATTTGTTAACAACCCCTATGTTGACCCTAACATTGACGTCAGGGCAACATCGCACCCGTGAATTTGCGTTGCTAGAAGCCTCTATATATGCTTCATATGTTGTAGTGATAACATGTTTATGATTACATATGTTAATGGTACTTTTAGACCTAATAAAATTAATCTGTCATATTTTTCAAGTATTTTATTCCTCAAATACACTCTATTAAGCCATGTTGCTCTAAAATTTTCACTATATTGTTTGATGACCTACTTGAAATTAATGCATTCAAAAGAACTAATCAAATCATGAGAATGCTAAAGATTATACGAGGCAAGCTTCTCATTATGAGGTAATCTGACCTTAAGAATTGAATTTTCCAACAAATTGGAGCTCTAATTGGTCGATCCATGGCCTCAAAGGAGAACATGGGAGCTTCATCTACGAAGGAGCAAAGTATTCCTTCAATGCATGATGGCACCCGCAAATTTGTGTTGAGATGGATCTTAAAAAAGCCCTCCCCTCGAAGATAACCATAGACTTACGGGCAGGGGAAGTATGGGAACAGGAATCACTTACAAGAATTTTCCAAACGCGTGCTTTCACTATGGCCTTCAAGGGCATAGGATTAAAGAGTGCTCGCAAAAACAGCAAAGCTCTAAAATCAAACAGAACCAAGAAGCCAATATAGAAGTTCAGGTCAATTCTAGGGCATAAGCATGTCCACCTATCATTGAGGAAGAGAAAGACATTAGGAACTTAGAGACAGACTCGGAAGGGTTCATAGAAGTTAGATGTAGAAGGAAAGAAGCCCTCGGGGGCCCTCCGAGAAGAACACCATGGTTGTGGCTCCACTAAATAACCTGTAGTGCAACATCGAAAAGGAGATCAATGAACTGGACTTCCAAAAGGAAATCCTTATGAAGTTGACGATGGTCTAACCCTGGAGACTACCACCAACAAGGAAGACAACATAGAGGGCTACCAAGAAGGCTATACCACTAGTGAAGAGAAGGTTTTTACAACTAGCAATGAAGACAATCCTGATAGTGAGAGCTCCATCATTGGATCAATACTACCAGATAAAGTGCCAAACTTACTCCCCTAGAAGGTGATTCTTTCAGGGCAACCATTGGAAATGCCATGGAAGAGCCTTCTTAAAGGTAAGATTTGTGGTCAGGACCTCTCCTATTTGAGGAAAAAGGATGAACCCAAGAAGAAAAAAGACAAGGGCCCTCTCCGCAAAGAGCGTAACCATCGATAATGATTATCATATCATTTAACGTTAGGGGGTTGACTGACCCCTCAAGAGTGGCCATTATTGGTCAGTGGCTTCAAGATAATAGCCTAAACTCGGACTTCATATGTATGGAAGAAATTAAAACTGATGGAGAGGACCTTCAAAAATGTCTCAAAGGTATATCTTCAACCCATGTCTAGGTCACAACTTCACACGCCAAGGGTGCTGCTAGTGCAGCTATTGGAATAAATAACTTTTGGTTTGGTAGACTCATCAACTCCTCTGACGATCAAAAACATCACTGGATTGCTGCCTCCTTCGGGGACACCTTCAAGTTCACAGTGGTCTCATTGTATGCCCCGAACAAGGAGTAAGAGTGGATTGACATGGGGGCCTCTTTAGACTCGCTTTCCCACAATGTGATGCTCTGCGGGGACTTCAACATGGTGGAAGACCCTTCGGATCGATGGAACAACAAGGAGCATTCCATTGACAGTCAGGAGAAAGATATCTGGGACCAAATCAAAATTCATTTGGACCTAGTGGAGATGAAAGATACAAATGGGTTCTCCTAGTCAAACCTCCAATCGGGGGACCTATTGCGGAAAGCAAGACTCAAGAGAAGCTATATCATGCAAAACATTATCCATCAATGGAGCCAGCCCAATACCTCTCAACGCGTTGACCTTACCATATCAGACCACTTCCCTATTATTCCCACTTTCAAGTCGTTTTCCAAATTTAGAAAAGCACCCTGGCTTCATGCTTGCCCTATGTCTTTCTCCCCTTCCATCAGTCGATCAGGAAATTACCCAGGTCTGGAACTCAGCATTTGATAGTGGTGCATCACCGACCAAATGTTCGAGGGTTGCGGTAGTGAAGACTCATCAAATTCTCATAAGGACCGACAAGATGCTTCATAACATTCGATGGAGGCGGAGAGGGAAGCTATATCACAGGCTTTGGTGCCTTGACGAGGAAGTGAAAAAAGGGAACTACCAATGCTAGATGGGGCTACAAAAAATCAGAGGCATGCTGAGATACAAAGATAAAACTCAAAGAAAAAACCTCGCACCTGCAAGTATACTTCAAAGACTAGTGGGTGGGTAAGGCTAACAAACCAACTGAAGAGATGTGTAGCATCCTCAAGAGTAAGCAAAATAGCGAGTCTATTCCCTTCCTGATAGGTCCTAATGGGGTGCAATGCAATATGGAAGAAGAAAATAGTTCCATTATTGTCGAACACTTTACGAATCTCCTTGGGGTTTCGACTCCTCCTTCCCCCGACAGGCGAGAATGCATGACCTCCATCGGGAGGGCCTATACCTCAAGAATTCTGCATAATCTAAAGCCTCTCCTTGAAGCACTCATCTTAGATAATGAGATTCTTGAAGTTATGGATATGCTCCCCAATGGGAAAAGCCCAGGTAGTGATGGTCTCACAAACAAATTTTCTAAGTCTTTTAGACAGGTGGTGACCACCCCTTTGCGGTTGGTTTGGCAAGAGACACTAGCTTTTGGTGCCCTCCTTGAAAGCCTAAACAATATTGTCATCAATCTTATACATAAAAAAGGTAACAAAAATAGGATCAAAAATTTGTGCCCAATCACGATGCTTCAAACAGGGTATAAGATTCTTGCGAAAGTAATTGTCAATAGAATTTCATGTCAATTGAAATGGTGGCGCAAGGAGGACCAAAAAGACATACCTTCTACAAATCTACAACCTTGAGATTCGATACTCCATTAAAAAGCTCCTTTGATTGCATCAACGTCAACCTCTACAAATTTGCATGTCCAATTCACTTGTGCCATACCTCTATGTCAGCAATAACACATGCAACATTTGCAAACATGGCTATATTCATTTCAAGAATTTTCACATGAAAGGTAAACATCTCACCCACTTTCTTCCCTTTGGCAATCAACCGTCCATTTTTTTTGTACTATTCTACATATAAACCATCATAATTGAACCTGACATGTAATACATGGTCAATTGTTTGTTAGAAAAGAAACTAGGTTCTTTGTTAAATTGGAAACATATAGAACATGAGTAAGATGTTTCACCTTCCCATCCTCCATGGATAGTGCTATGTTTCTTGTATGCTCAGTAGGATGTGATGCATTATCGCCTATCTCAATGAATCGAGGAATTGGAAATTTTTGCAAACTATTGGTGTTAGTCATCTCTGGAAGCATGCGAACAGTAGAAGGAAGAAAAAGAAGCTTGGAGAACAACACACAATACTGAATATATTACTACAAAATGTACAAAGATAAGTAGCTCATTAGGGCAATAGGCGTATATACAAGCCGGGGGAAAAAAACCTCCTAAAGAGGGAAAAAAGCACCCCGATGCTCCTAGTGTGTTCACACACATCACTACCTAAATATATCAATAAATCCCCCCTGGGAGTGATGCAATGAACAAGGAGATAGCACTCATGTATAAGGAAGTTCCAAGCTATTTGGAAATCACTCCACAAAAGGAAGTACACCCAAAGCTTTGCAAAAAGCTTCAAACTTCTCCCTAGGCACAGCCTTCGTGAAAAGGTCTGCAATGTTCTCGTGCATGGGCACATATGCCACGCTCATCTCCCCAACAGAGAACCTCTCCCTGACATAATGATAATGCACCTCAATGTGCTTAGTGCGAGCATGGAACATAGGGTTCCTGGCAACTGCCAATGCACTTTGACTATCAGTGAAGATGGTGGTGGCAGAAGACTGAAAAACACCCAAATCAGCCATAAGGCATATGAGCCACACATACCCAACGTTCGTTGTGAAAGTTGCCCTATACTCAGCCTCACAACTGGAAGTGGCCCTAGTAGGCTACTTCTTGCTCAACCAAGTATACATGAGCTACAAAACATGAAGCAAAAGCCACTAGTGGACACACGAGTGTCATAGCAACCAGCCCAATCAGAGTCAGAAAAAGCATGCAAATCTGGCGGTAGTGATGCCCTCTTGGGATAAAACAACCCAAGAAGTTGAGTACCACTCAAGTAGTGAAAGATGCGCTTAACCACCTACCAATGCTTGACTCTTAGGCAATGCATAAACCTTCTCATCTTGGAGATAGAAAATTGAATATATGGCTGAGTAATGCATAAGTAAATCAAGCACTCAACAACCTGCTGATAGAGAACAATATCAAATGCATCATTAAGACTCAGTCCTAAGCCTCGTTTCATAGGAGTGGCAATAGGTTTATAGTCTTCAAGGCCAAAATGCTGCAATAATGTGTCAATATATTTCGTTTGACACAAAGACATTCCACCATAAACGTGCATAAACTGAATGCCCAAATAATGATGCAAATGCCCCAAATTAGACATCTCAAATGAGGCATGCAAATCAGCCTTAAAATCAGCAATCTGCTTCTCAATAGGACTAGTCAGGAGCATGTCATCAACATAGACAACAATGATCAGAAGCACATCATTAGCACGCTTAACATATAAGGTGCTTTCAGTTGGACTATTCTGAAAACCATGTGCAATCAGATAGGCATGTATCTTCTCATATCAAGCACGGTGCTTGCTTTAAACCATATAATTCCTTCTTTAACCTACACACCTGGTTTTTATGCCCTTTCGGCACAAAGCCATGGGGCTGAAATACACTTCTTCATGCAAGTCACCATTCAGAAATGTTGTTTTACTGTTGAGCTGATGTACATTTCAACAATGATGGGCTGCAAGTGCATAGATGCTCGGAAGAGAAGTCATACAACAGTAGATGCAAAGGTCTCATCAAAATCAATGCCTCTTTCCTATATGCATAACCCTTTGTAACAAGCCTAGCCTTATACCTGTTAATTGTTCCATCAGGCTTACGCTTTAGCTTCTAAACCCACTTTGCCAATGACCTTCTTGCCAAGAGGCCAGTCACACAAAGAGCAAGTACCATTCTTCATTATAGCATCATATTCAGATTGCATAGTAGCCATCCAATTTTTGAATTTTGTGCTTCGTCAAACGAAACAGGCTCACTCTCATCACAGAGACTAGATGCAGCCATAACATAGCAATCTGAGGCAAAGTAGGCACTATGAGAGCCTAAACGAGTATGATATGATAGAGATGCATCTAATTTGCTGTCACGCAAAGTTTGCATCAGCCATTTTGGCATGGTTTTTGCCTGCTCAATATCATCTCTCTCATCAACGAGTGCATCATGTAGATCTACATCAGAAATGGAATGATTTGCATCATCACCTGAAACCTGCAAAGGCTGAGAAGTTGCCTCATTAGGACCATCACTAGACTCTCCACCTCTAAAACGAGGTAGCAAAGTATCATGCATATCTTTGGAGCTAACAGATGTCTCCTTAGTACATGAAAGCAATGGCTGAATAGCATCTTCCATGAAAACAACATCACGGCTGTCGAGAATGCATTTAGTTTGTGGATGATACAGATGATAGCCTTTACTTTCAGAATTGTACCCAACAAAAATACATTTTACTAATTTATCATCCACTTTTTTGCGATGTTGTTCTGTCACTAATGCATCTGCCATATAACCAAAAACATGCAAATGAGCAATAGATGGCTTGCAATCATGCCAAACCTCATATGGAGTGATAGACTACAGTGCTTTAGTGGGACACCTGTTAAGTACATATGTTGCACACATGACAACCTCAAATGAGAAACTATGTGGCAAAGCCTGACTCTTGTCCATGCACCTCGCCATCTCCATAAGTGACCTGCTCTTTCCTTCAGCAACTCTATTCTGTTGAGCTGTATATGGCACTCTACACTGGTGTTTTATCCCACATTCAACCAAAAATGCATTAAAATCAGAAGACATATATTCCCCCCCTCGATCAGAACAGAGGGTGCCCATTTTACATGCTGAAAGATTTTCAGCCAAAACCAAAAATTGTTTAAAGCACATGAACACTTTGGACTTTGCCTTCATTGGTTATGACCCTACATGCCTGGAAAAATTATCAATGAAAGTCACAAAGTAAAGATAATTTCAAAAGAAGGTGTCTACATAGGACCAGAGACATCACTATGCACACGCTACAATTTTTTAGTAGCCCCAACTGAACCACCTTTTAGAAATGAGGAACGCTTCATTTTGCCCAAAATACAGCCTTCACAAACATGTTTTCCAAGTGCCTCAAGTTTGGGCAAAGAGGAGACCATTTCAGATTTCTATAGGCGTATCTCTGTTTTTGGTGTAGAGGCCTATGTAACAATCACTCCAACCTCTTTCTTCTTTGTCTCTTTAGCAGCCAGTTTTGGAAAGTTCTTTATGATATGATCATTTCCTTTACGTACTTGCAGAACAATTTCTGCTTTTTGATTCCTTTTCATCTTTGTCTTCCATATTCGATTGTGCAAAATTAGCAGATTTCTGCTTACTAGTTGAAGAGCTCCATTTTCCTTTGCCCTTCTCACTAGCCAAGAATGCTTGATCTGCAACTCGCATAATGGACCTCTTTTACCTCGAGTGATCTTCCTGCAACAAAATAGAGACTAACTCCTCAAATGACAAGGTATTTGGATTGCCTTTCATCATCAACCGAAGAGTAGAAGCAAAACTCTGATATGAATCATGAAAACCATTCATAATGTTCTGCACAAGTGAGCTATCTAGTATAACCTCATGATTAGAAATCAATTGTTCCTTCAAGTCTTTGATATTTGTTAGAAAATTGTGCATAGAATCACCTTCATTCACGTGCTCACTCTCCAACTGTTTTCCGAGGTAAGCAACACGAGCCTCATTCCTAGCTTGTTACAATGTGGTAAGTGTATCCCATGCATCCTTAGCTATTCTGCAAGAGTGTATGTGAGGAATAATGGCACATTTCACAGACAAAGCTATCAACGCATGTGCCTAGGCATCTCTTTCATCCCAACGAATTTGCTCTACAATAGGTGTAGCAAAAACCGCAGCACGAATAGGAATATGCAGAACATCATCATCTTCGACACCTTATGCATCAGCTTCAATACTTGCAGTTGTAATAGTTGCAAGTGAGATAAGACATTTTTCAACATCCTCCACAATGCTCCATAGTGCTTTTGCAACCAATACATGTTGCATCATATAAGCCCACAATGGGTAGTTGGTACCATCTAACTTATCCTCAATAGCCAACATATGAAATACAATACTGCTTTCAGCCATGGCTGGTGACTAAAATACCTTGATGCAGAAAATTGACTATATCTCAAAAAGTTGAACAGAACTGCCTAGACAAAATTCTGCTAAACCTGTAGTAGACTTCGAGACGCTTATACTAGCGAACCAAAACTGCTATATACCTTTGGCACAAAGAGACAAAATAGCCTACACAAGCATTGTGACACTGCATTCGGAAGCTGAAACAAGCTCACCAAAATTTGTGGAATTCTAGGACTGCAATCGGAGAGGTGTTGACAATGGCCTAGATGAAGTAGGGACATGCTCTGATACCCATTGTTGGAGTTAGTTGTCTGTGGAAACACGCGAACAGCACAAGGAAGAAGAAGAAGCTTGGGGCACAACAGACAACACTGAATGAATTACTAGAGAATGTACAAAGATAAGTAGCCTATTAGGGCAATAGGCGTATATACAAGCTAGGGGAAAAAACCTCCTAAAGAGGGAAAAAACTGCCCCAGCGGTCCTAGTGTGTTCACACACATCACTACCTAAATATATCAACAAAAACTATTAAACCATTCTACATGCAAACTATCTCCGAATCATATGCATTTGTGGATGCATAGTTGTTTTGTTGCTTTCTGGTATTTTGATTCTTCAATCTTCAATCACATTCAAGACAATCAAGTTTACCAGAATTATAGATTCCTTAGTATCATCACCTAAATCATTTCTTTGGAAATTTGTTTGGCCTTTTTGGCTTCTCCTATGTCAAAATTATCCTCTATCTCCTGCATTAGCCTATTGTTGACCTTGGTCTTTGTTATTTTTTTCTCTTTCTCTTTTGAAGACTCTCCATCGGCCTCTACATCTCGAAGAGTAGAATACATGCTAAGAACTATATTTTCCTTGGGATTTTGAGTATTCACCAAGGCTTAGTTTCTTCAATTATCAACATAGGCACAAGATCATCAAAATTTAGAATAGTCTTCCTAGTCTGAATAGAAGTCGTAAGTTGCTTATAGCTCCTAACCACCAACGCACGCTTCAACCTTATCATCTTCATGTACATTAATTCTAGTAGATGCAAGTGACTCACATATGCTTTTGATTTTTAAGGTGTAGTCATGTACATGCTTGTTTTCTTCGTTGCATGCAACTCATTCTTGATTTGTAAGTTTTGTGCCTTTGTATTGTTCTCATACAATGTGACCAAACTGTTCCAAGCCTCTTTCAAAGTTTGGGCATCATGTATGTTCCCAATCATGCTATCTTGTAGCTAATATATATTCAATACATTATCATTTCGTGTTCCTTGAGTCCACTCTTCATATGCTCTTAATTCGTACAAAGTTTGATTCCTCTTTGGTAACTGTAAAGGGTTTCCATTGCCTCCTTTGATGTACTTCTAATAGCCTTTTCCAATTTAGAATTCTTTATTCTAAATCTCCAAGCACTAAAGTTGTTTTTGTCTAACTTATCACTCATAAGTTGACTCATTCCCTCAGCATTTGCCATTTTTGCATCAATTTATAATCTTGCAAATACACTAGAAGAAATACCTCTACTTGAACATTTTCACACTTTGACTTGATACTTCAATCTCATCAAAACACAATTTTCATGTATAAACTATAATGGAATTTCATCCCTTGAAATATTGCATTTGAAATGTTCGTGAGGTCCTGAATAGAATGCAAGTTATAGCTTTGTTAATTGATCTATTTTTTATTTGGATCCCATATTACAAGCTCAAAATGGAGTTCAAATGGCTCCAAAACTAAAATTTGGTCATAACAAGTGAACATGAAGCGATAACTTGCAAAACTATTTTGGCACCTTCTACCTACACACCACATTTTGTAGCAAAATGAGATCATTTTGAAGAATGCATTCTCCACCCCTTCTCATGGACTCTTCACTATTAGCCTTCTTCATGAGCTCACTTCATGGAGCTTGGCCCCATGTGACACAAAACAAGATAAGGAAGAGAGCTCTCACACCCTCTCAAACGCAAAGAGAGAAGGACACAAAGATTGAGGCAAGGAAGAATAGTCTTCTTTTTATTCTTCTATTACATAAAGACAATATACAAGAATGACTTGATACAACAATACTAGTAAAATATATAAAGAGTAGAATATAAAGAGAACCCTAATTTATGAGAATGAGTGAGTTGGCAAGAACCAAATGTGCCATCACTCTCAGTAGATAAATTTTTTCAAGCATTAAAATAATTCTTGACATATATCATTGTAACCATTATACATGTCAGACAAATGAAAATTGGTACTTGTCATCCATGATCATCACATGTTGAACTTGATACCTCAACATTAGCACCCAACCTCTTAGCATACAACCATGATTGAAGTGGTATGAGCTTATGGCATTCAAGAGTGAAAGAACAATGAAGATAAACTTTTCGCTTAGGACTCGATCGTCAAAAAGAAAAATGTAGGAGCTGAATTTACACATTGAATGATGCTTGAGGAAGTAAGAAAATAAGCTAGGAGGTTGCTTGCATGGATGCAAAAAGAAATGAAGGCTACTCATGTGCAATCAAAGAAGATCATGGAAGGATCCCTAGCTCTACTCCATCAAATTCCACATCAATCAAGAAAGTTAGCCCCAAGTGGGAAAGACCTTAAAATGTATTTGTGATGCTTGATAAAGCTATCCAAACTCCAAGATGAGGATCTACCCCTAGCAAATGCATCTAGGGTAGAAGAATATCATATTTACGCCAACCATCTTGCGAGAATCCTTGTACATAGTTTCTTTTGAAATAACTTTTTTTAAAACTACATTTTGTTCCCAATGAAGAAGTTTTCTAGGTCCCCTCTATGCCTTCTAGTGAATGCATTAAGGAGAGTGCAAGGATGATGTGGGCTTTCGCACCTTGTATTGAAAGTTTTTGGTGCGTTTCCAATTTTTGTCTAACTCACCTATCATCACATTATACCATAATGGCATTTCACCCTTTAGTGTACTTATTTCACTCTACCTCCACTTGATAGGAATCATTTTCCATATCTCTTATTTCTGGTTGAATCCATTTGATCACATAATATGCAGATGATGAATCAATGGATTCAAATTGCAAAAACCCTTCTCATTATAAAAATTGATTCATCTCTTCCATATTATACAACTATTCACCTTCGCTCTCTCACACATGCATAGTCACATATACACACACATATTGACATCCCACAAGGTGACTGTCTATTTTCTAGACTCATGCAGATAGAGTTCGCAGTTGAATCAGCCTATAAAGCATGGACGTGTACAAGGATGATTTGTCGTGAAGCTTGCTCTCACGTGGTTTTTAAAGAATTATTGACCTTCTATTGTATGATCTACATGTTTCTTACCCTTTTCCTACTTGTAAATACATGGTGTGTATTGAAGTTGCTTATCATTTGATGCAGGCTCTATGGCAGTTAAACGTATGCGTGCTGTCTCCAAAGTGAGAAATGAGGTCCTACGCAAAAGAACAGAAAGCCATCTAATTTAAGTCTGGTAATAAGTTAGTTTGTTTATTGTCTCTCACACCTCATTTATCCTATTAATAAGGACAGTTGGACTTGCCCTAATGGAGGTAAGGTTGTGTCAAAGATGTCGTAGGCAATATTTTATGGGGGTTTTTCGTATCCATAGTAAGACCATCTCATAGAAAGCCAAACATTTTTAAGGCCCAGTTCAGATAGGCAGCAACCCCGCTGAAGAAACCTCGTTGTCCAAAAAAGTTTTTCCATATGGAGCTAGTCATTCACATAGGGTGGCAGGCCTCCATTGGATTAGGTTCCACATCATAACACATAAGCAATGTTTCTGTACCGAAACTCCCACCAATTCATGGAGCAGGATGGCCAAATAATCATATTAGCTTATCTTTTTTATTATTTTATAGTTCATTTTTCTCTTTTCTAGATCGAACTCAAATATTTTAACTAATGAAATCGTTTCAGTTTTTCATTTCTCCGCCTTTCTATGTTTATAAAGGATAACAGCACACAAATGATGTGTATGATGTTCCATCTGCCTGTCTGAAAAAAAGAGAGAGGTGTAATAAAGGAATAGTAATTTTGCATGCTCGTTCCACCGCCTCTGTTTTACGCAGCTTGATCATTTTACGGACACATTGATTGATAGATTTCAACCTACCCTAGCGTTCAAATGATCGAATGTATAATTTTTTAGCACTTTGTTTATGTGCATGTGTCTTTGTGTGTTTCAAAGTTTCGGTGTGTATGTTGGCCTATGTGCATCTGTATGTTTGCGCGCGCGATAGAGAGAGAGATGAGAGAGTCAATTTGTGTACGTTTGTATGAGAAATAGAGAGGGAGGAGAGAGAGAGAGAGAGAGAGGGAGAGAGAGATGGAGAGGGGAGATAGAGAGGGAGAGAGAGAGATAGAGAACGAAATAGAGAGGGAGGAGAGAGAGATAGGGAGAGAGGTGATGGCGTGGATAGTAATGTAAAAATAAAAAACTACGTTTTTAATAGAACCACCGCCGTGAGCGATGACCGCCGTTGTGCGCGTTTTGTCAGGAAGTCTTCTCTCTGTCCTTCTCTCTCCGTCGATCTTTGCGTATCTGAGCGCCATAGCTGTGCGCTCATCAGTTGGTATCAGAGCATACATATATTACAAATATTCTTGCCCAACACAGGTAGACTCTCGTTTATCAGCATATCTATACTTGAGATCTTCATTCTTGGCACGGATAAAGATTCAATTCAAAAGAAGATTGACACGATCTCAGCATATTTAGAAGACGCAGATAAAGACTTTATTCAAATAGAGAATTCATACGATTTGATGAGATGAACGGATCACAAATGATTGTCAGACCCATTAGCTTTATGCTTCTGGTGATTTTATATGCTGACGGACACGACTTGGGGACTCCGCAACAGTTCAAATTCTGCAGATTTTTCTGAAGTTAAAAAAAAAGAAAGAAAAGTGAATCTTTTAAGAAATAGAATTCTGGAATTTTGAAATAGCCATGTACACATTTCATTTTGATTTCCTTTCAAGTGCATGTGGCAGGCGACGTCATGCATTTTTCTTGTGGGTCCTTGAACGGACAATACTCATAGGCGGTGAGACAAATGTAAGCATTTTGTGGGTCCTTAATTGGACAACTCATACGCCTTGTAAGGTTTTATATTACCCTAATGAAAACCTTGAATTTAAAGAAAAACGGAGGGATGTGGTAAGATTTTTAACTAGGGTATTCTCATGCTTGGAGATACTCTGGTGATATAGGTAGAAGACCAAAGAGAAGACAGTCCAAAGACTTCGTGTATCGATCACGGGATGAATGCATGATTTTTGAGGCCTCCGGTCAGAGTATATTTGCTTACGTTACGGACTTTTATTGATGCTTTTACCCAGAGTTTGGGTTTTTGGAGTGGATTGACTATAGTTGACTTGGCTCATATACACGTTGGACAAAGGAGACTCTCCCAAAATTTTTTCGGAGAGGTAAAAATTGAGCATATAAGTGCATAGAGACGTAGGGAGTGCTTAGAATAAGAGGAAAACCATTGATATTACTTATGAACATTCAGTTTTTGGTGCACGTATCTACAAAAACAGCCGAAATGCTAGTGAATTTTTTGTAGGCCTTGCCATAAGATTGCCGTTGCATAGAGAAGTGCTTAAATTGCAAGGATGGGTGATAATATTGCGCAAATAGTTGGTGATAAGCTGAATAAAGATAATTATTACATATGATCCTATAGAATGGAAAAATTATTGATGGGAAAAGGTCTTTGGGGATTAGTGAATGGAGAGGACGAGTGTCTTGAGTTGCCACTGAACCCGAATGTAGAACAGTAAAGGGAATATAAAACATGGATAGAAAAATCTAGAAAGGTTCTCCATTGGATTTTGATATGTATATCAGAGGGCCTGATTCCACATATTATGAAAGCTAGCACACCGAAGGAAGGTTGGGATATAAACCATAAGATATATGGTACGTCGACGGAAGCTAGAAAAAATCACTTAAAGCAAAAGTTGCATAGTGTATGGCATGGAAATAGGTCCATAACAGATTATGTGGCCAAAATTAGGAAGATCATTGATGATTTAGCTTCCATAAATTGCACGGTCGATGATGATGATGATTTGGTTTCAGTCATGCTAAATGGTCTAGGACTGTAGTACAAGAGCTTAGATACTTCTATCTCAGTGAGAGGCACTATGCCATATTTTGACGAGCTAATAGCTCTTTGCATGATAGAAGAACTAAAACTTGGTTTGAATTCATCTGGAAGTGGTAATTCGAGAGATCATGCAATACTGATAAAATCAAGTCCAAAGAAAACAAGAAAATTCAAAGAAAGTGGATGATGAAGCAGGAATATATAAAGCTAACTATGCATGTAGAGAAAGACATGGAAAAGGTAGAGGAAGAGGAGGTAGACAAGGCATGGGAGCTCCAAAGACTCCAACCCATTTTCTGTTTGTGGATTAACTAATCATACAACTGAAGATTGCTTTAGGAATTCCACAAATCAAAGAGGCAGAGGATACAATAGAGGAAGTTATGGCTACTCACAAGGAAGTTTCAACAGTTATCATGGCAACTACAAAAACTATAATCATTCAAACTATCAAGGAGACCACAAAGGAAGGAGAGACTTCAATAACCACACACAAGACTCAAACAAAGAGGATTCATTATTAATCATGAATATGGCCATGGCACAAGGTAAATCTGATGAGCATGTTTTCTACATAGATTCAGGTTGTTCAAATCATGTGGCAGGAAATGTGGCCCTCCTATCAGATTTAGAAGATCCAAGGAAAAAGCATGAGGTACAAACAGGAGATGATACAAGACATCTTGTGGAGAAGATAGGAAATGTCAAAGCACCTGATGGAAACATCAACAAGAGGAGGAGCAGATGTGCAAGACCCTAGGCAAGGGTTCATAAGAATATGGAGAATCAAACAAGTAAATCACTAAAAATGCTAAGGTTAGATGGAGGGGGAGAATGCTTCTCCCATGAATTTGATTCTTTTATTCAAGAAAGAGAAATCAAAAGAGAGGTAACTACAAGATACACTCGTGAGCAAAATGGAGTGGTAGAAAGGAGGAATAGGACAATTGTTGAAGCTGCAAGGTCCATGTTAAATGAAAAGCATTTGCCTAACTATCTATGGGCTGAGGCTGTATCTACAGCCACTTACTTGATTAACACGTTGCCTTCAAAATCCCTTGATGGGATGACTCCATATGAGGCTTGGAATGGAAGAAGACCTAGCTTAGATCATTGTAAAGTTTTTGGATGTATTGTTTTTGCTCATGTTCCTTCACAGGTTAGAGGCAAGATGGATCCAAAGGCAGAAAAGTGTGTATTCATTGGATATGACAACAATCAAAAGGGTTATAGGTTATACAACCCTACCAACAAAGGATTCTTGGTAAGCAAAGATGTAGTTTTTTGTGAGATCAATTCATGGTATGAAGACTCATGCAAGAAGGTCAAATTGCCATATGACCTTGAAGAAGATTTTCCAAAGCTTGGCAAAGAACATCAACCAAAGATTGAAGAACAAGGTACTTCAAAAGATGATGAAGAAACTCAGATGGAAAAAATCAGAGCATGGAAGTCTAAAGGTAAAGCAAATTGCAGAAACTTGAACATGAGGTAGAATCATCACAACATGGCTTAAGAAGATCTATGAGGGAAAGAAAAAAACCAGAAAGGTATGGGTTTGAGACCTCATTACTAACTAAACATTCTATTTACATAGCAAGACATAAATCAAGAGGAGCCATCATCCTTTCAAGAGGCCAAAGCAAAATCAGAATGGAAGCATGCAATGAAGGAAGAGATTGAAGCACTTGAGGAAAACAACACTTGCGATTTGGTGCCCAAGACTTCATCCATGAAGGTAATAGGCTCAAGATGGATCTATAAACTCAAGAAGAATTATGATGGTTCAATAAACAGGTATAAGGCAAGGCTTGTAGCTAAAGGCTTTGCACAAACTCAAGGAATTGATTATGAGGAGACCTTCTCTTGTGTGGCAAAGATCCCTACTATTAGGGTTTTGCTTAGTATTGTCTCTTCCAAGAATTGGAAGATACTTCAACTAGATGTAAAGAATGCATTCTTGAATGATTGGATAACAGAAGAGGTATATATGGCACAACCACCTGGTTTTGAGAATCAAGTTTATCCTGATAATGTGTGTAAACTTAACAAAGCATTGTATGGTCTCAAGCAAGCCCCAAGAGCTTGGAATTTCAGGCTTGTTTCATTCTTGCAGGACAAAGTCTTTCAACCAAGCAAAGTAGATCCTTCACTCTTTATTTAAAAGAGTAATTCTGAGATCATCTACCTATGTGTATATGTAGATGATATTATATTGACAACAAATGATGCAGATGATATGAAGAAGATCAAACATCAGATGAGATAAGAATTCAAGATAAGTGATTTAGGTTCACTTACCAACTTCTTAAGTTTGGAAGTTGTTTACAAAGATCATGGTTTATTTCTCACTCAAAGGAAGTATATCAAGGATATGTTAGCAAAATTCAAAATGGAGGATTGTAAAATTGTCGGTACTCCAATGGAGGTCAACCATAAATTGAGCTCACATGAAGGTGAACTCATAGAGGGCATCACATCATATCAAAGCCTTGTGGGTAGTCTGAATTATGCCACATTGACAAGGGTAGATATATGCTATAGTGTGAGTGTGCTAAGTCAATTCATGCACACACCAAGGAAACCACACATGGATGCTACTAAGAGGAATACTCAAATATCTCAAAGGAACCACAAATGAAGGACTTTATTATCCTTATTTAGGGTTGAAGCTATTTTCTGATGCAGATTGGGCTGGCTCCAAAGAAGATAGAAGGAGCACTTCAAGTTACCTTACCTTTGCAGGTTCAAAGCTTATTTCATGGTCATCCAAGAAGCAACCCACAATTGCTCTCTCTTCTACTGAAGCTGAATACAGAGGTATTGCCATACCTACACAAGAAGCTATGTGGATGAAGACATTATTCAAAGATCTTGGATTGGAGTTTGGAACTCCAACTATTTTTGGTGACAACATGAGTTCTAACCCTATTTTTCATGCAAGGACTAAACACATTGAAGTTCATTATCGCTTTGTAAGAGAAAAGGTTCTAAGCAAAGAGATTAGATATCATATGTGTCCACTCATCAACAATGTGCAAATATTTTGACCAAAGCATTGGATGGTACAAAGCTTTGCAAATTCAAAGCTATGATTGGATTGCAGGTTATTCTTGAAGATTGAAGACATCAAGCATACTTCGTTTGAGGGGGAGCCATTGGAACAAATCAACTACAAGCCTAAGTATTGGCTTGGGTCTCACAAAAATAGTTAGAAGAAGTCTTGAATTGAAGTCTATGCATGAGCTCATGTGAGAACTCACTCTTGTAATTTTTTAAGACTTTACTTGATGTAAAAGTAAAGGAATCTAAAATTGGTTGAGCCCACTTGAAAAGAATAGAGAGAGAAGCCACGAATTCATGATTTGGTGGTTGGAGAATCAATCAATCTCTAGAAGTTAGGAGAACACTTTTATGGATATCGTCATGGATTGGTTGCATTGTTGGAGGACTTGGAGGGATGCGGTGCGATCATTTCATGGGAGGATCTACGATGAGGTGATCTTATAGCTTGGTTTGGTATTTTTAGTTCTTTTTTATAAATATCATGTCAGTTTGTCTCATTTTAGGCATATCCTTTGTTGCACGATTCTAGGTATAAAGGTATTGATTCCTTTGAGCATATGTATGGTAGTGCTTGGCCACAACTTTATATTAGACTCATATATAGGATTGGTGCACCATAATTTTGTATTTGGTTACTATGGAAGTGCTTTTCCACATTTTGTATTTGGCTCATATGTGGCAGTGGTTTGCCACACTCTTATACATCCTTCATTTATGGAATATATAACTTTTTTGTACATGGTTCATGGTTTATTCTGCTCATCTCTTCTGTGTGTGACAATATCTTTCTTTATGAAACCATGTTTTGGTTGGCATTAGAATACATGTCACATGTACTTGGTTTTCTTTGGGTAGAGTGTATTGCCTTTCCCTAGACAACATCATGGAAATGTTGCCGTAGCAAGAGACAACACACTTTGCCCAAAGAAATTTTGTAGATATGGTCATCGGTATGCATGTCAGTACTCTCAACACGATCGCCGGTATACGCAATAGTATGCCCAACATGGTCACCAGTATACACAATGGTATGCCTAACACGGTCACCGGTATAGGCATCCATATGAGCATCAATATTATTGACAATTATACCGGTGCTTATACCAAGGCCTATATCGATGCCCATACCGGTGATTTAATAACAACCCCTATGTTGACCCTAACATTGACGTCAGGGAAACATCGCACCCGTGAATTTGCGTTGCTAGAAGCCTCTATATATGCTTCATATGTTGTAGTGATAGCATCTTTATGATTACATATGTTAATGGTATTTTTAGACCTAATAAAATTAATCTGTCATATTTTTCAATTATTTTATTCTTCAAATACACTCTATTAAGCCATGTTGCTCTAAAATTTTCACTATATTGTTTGATGACCTACTTGAAATTAATGCATTCAAAAGAACTAATCAAATCATGAAAATGGTAAAGATTATACGAGGCAAGCTTCTCATTATGAGGTAATCTGACCTTAAGAATTGAATTTTCCAACAAATTGTAGCTCTAATTGGTCGATCAATGGCCTCAAAGGAGAACATGGGAGCTTCATCTACGAAGGAGCAAAGTATTCCTTCAATGCATGATGTCACCCGCAAATTTGTGTCGAGATGGATCTTAAAAAAGCCCTCCCCTCGAAGATAACCATAGACTTAGGGGCAGGGGAAGTATGGGAACAAGAATCACTTACAAGAATTTTCCAAACGTGTGCTTTCACTATGGCCTTCAAGGGCATAGGATTAAAGAGTGCCCGCAAAAACAGCAAAGCTCTAAAATCAAACAGTATCAAGAAGCCAATATAGAAGTTCAGGTCAACTCTAGGGCATAAGCATTTCCACCTATCATTGAGGAAGAGAAAGACATTAGGAAGTTAGAGACAGACTCGGAAGGGCTCATAGAAGTTAGATGTAGAAGGAAAGAAGCCCTCGGGGGCCTTCCGAGAAGAACACCATGGTTGTGGCTCCACTAAATAACCTGTAGTGCAACATCGAAAAGGAGATCAATGAATTGGACTTCCAGAAGGAAATCCTTATGAAGTTGACGATGGTCTAACCCTGGAGACTACCACCAACAAGGAAGACAACATAGAGGGCTACCAAGAAGGCTATACCACTAGTGAAGAGAAGGGTTTTTACAACTAGCAATGAAGACAATCCTGATAGTGAGAGCTCCATCATTGGATCAATACTAGCAGATAAAGTGCCAAACTTACTCCCCTAGAAGGTGATTCTTTCAGGGCAACCATTGGAAATGCCATGGAAGAGCCTTCTTAAAGGTAAGATTTGTGGTCAGGACCTCTCCTATTTGAGGAAAAAGGATGAACCCAAGAAGAAAAAAGACAAGGGCCCTCTCCACAAAGAGGGTAACCATCGATAATGATTATCATATCATTTAACGTTAGGGGGTTGACTGACCCCTCAAGAGTGGCCATTATTGGTCAGTGGCTTCGAGATAATAGCCTAAGCTCGGACTTCATATGTATGCAAGAAATTAAAATTGATGGAGAGGACCTTCAAAAATGTCTCAAAGGTATATCTTCAACCCATGTCTAGGTCACAACTTCACACACCAAGGGTGCTGCTAGTGCAGCTATTGGAATAAATAACTTTTGGTTTGGTAGACTCATCAACTCCTCTGAGGATCAAAAACATCACTGGATTGCTGCCTCCTTCCGGGACACCTTCAAGTTCACAGTGGTCTCATTGTATGCCCCGAACAAGGAGTCAGAGTGGATTGACATGGGGCCCTCTTTAGACTCGCTTTCCCACAATGTGATGCTCTGCGGGGACTTCAACATGGTGGAAGACCCTTCGGATCGATGGAACAACAAGGAGCATTCCATTGACGGTCAGGAGAAAGATATCTAGGACCAAATCAAAATCCATTTGGACCTAGTGGAGATGAAAGATACAAATGGCTTCTCCTAGTCAAACCTCCAATGGGGGGACCTATTGCGGAAAGCAAGACTCAAGAGAAGCTATATCATGCAAAACATTATCCATCAATGGGGCCAGCCCAATACCTCTCAACGCATTGACCTTATCATATCAGACCACTTCCCTATTATTCCCACTTTCAAGTCGTTTTCCAAATTTAGAAAAGCACCCTGGCTTCATGCTTGCCCTATGTATTTCCCCCTTTTCATCAGTCCATCAGGAAATTACCCAGGTCTGCAACTCAGCATTTGATAGTGGTGCATCACTGACCAAATGTTCGAGGGTTGCGGTAGTGAAGACTCATCAAATTCTCATAAGGACCCACAAGATGCTTCATAACGTTCGATGGAGGCCGAGAGGGAAGCTATATCACAGGCTTTGGTGCCTTGACGAGGAAGTGAAAAAAGGGAACTACCAATGCTAGATGGGGCTACAAAAAATCAGAGGCATGCTGAGATACAAAGATAATATTCAAAGAAAAAAACTGGCACCTGCAAGTATACTTCAAAGACTGGTGGGTGGGTAAGGCTAACAAACCAACTAAAGAGATGTGTAGCATCCTCAAGAGTAAGCAAAATAGCAAGTCTATTCCCTTCCTGATAGGTCCTAATGGGGTGCAATGCAATATGGAAGAAGAAAATAGTTCCATTATTGTCGAACACTTTACGAATCTCCTTCGGGTTTCGACTCCTCCTTCCCCCGACAGGCGGGAATGCATGACCTCCATCCGGAGGACCTATACCTTAGGAATTCTGCATAATCTAAAGCCTCTCCTTGAAGCACTCATCTTAGATAATGAGATTCTTGAAGTTATGGATACGCTCCCCAATCGGAAAAGCCCAGGTAGTGATGGCCTCACAAACAATTTTTTTAAGTCTTTTAGACAGGTGGTGACCACCCCTTTGCAGTTGGTTTGGCAAGAGAGACTAGCTTTTGGTGCCCTCCTTGAAAGCCTAAACAATATTGTCATTAATCTTATACATAAAAAAGGTAACAAAATAGGATCGAAAATTTGTGCCCAATCACGATGCTTCAAACAGGGTATAAAATTCTTGCGAAAGTAATTGTCAATAGAATTTCATGTCAATTGAAATGGTGGCGCACGGAGGACCAAAAAGACATACCCTCTACAAATCTACAACCTTGAGATTCGATACTCCATCAACAAGCTCCTTTGATTGCATCAACCTCAACCTCTACAAATTTGCATGTCCAATTCACTTGTGCCATACCTCTATGTCAGCAATAACACATGCAATGTTTGCAAACATGGCTATATTCATTTCAAGAATTTTCACATGAAAGGTAAACATCCCACCCACTTTCTTCCCTTTGGCAATCAACCGTCCATTTTTTTTGTACTATTCTACATATAAACCATCATAATTGAACCTGACATGTAATACATGGTCAATTGTTTGTTAGAAAAGAAACTAGGTTCTTTGTTAAATTGGAAACATATAGAACATGAGTAAGATGTTTCACCTTCCCATCCTCCATGGATAGTGTTATGTTTCTTGTATGCTGAGTAGGATGTGATGTATTATCACCTATCTCAATGAATCCAGGAATTGGCAATTTTTGCAAACTATTGGAGTTAGTCATCTGTGGAAGCATGCGAACAGTAGAAGGAAGAAGAAGAAGAAGCTTGGAGAACAACACACAATACTGAATATATTACTACAAAATGTACAAAGATAAGTAGCTCATTAGGGCAATAGGTGTATATACAAGCCGGGGGAAAAAAACCTCCTAAAGAGGGAAAAAAGCACCCCGACGGTCCTAGTGTGTTCACACACATCACTACCTAAATATATCAATAAATCCCCCCTGGGAGTGATGCAATGAACAAGGAGCTAGCACTCATGTATAAGGAAGTTCCAAGCTATGTGGAAATCACTCCACAAAAGGAAGTACACCCAAAGCTTTGCAAAAAGCTTCAAACTTCTCCCTAGGCACAGCCTTCGTGAAAAGGTCTGCAATGTTCTCGTGCATGGGCACATATGCCACGCTCATCTCCCCAACAGAGAACCTCTCCCTGATATAATGATAATGCACCTCAATGTGCTTAGTGCGAGCATGGAACACAGGGTTCCTGGCAACTGAAGGCACTTTGACTATCAGTGAAGATGGTGGTGGCAGAAGACTGAACAACACCCAAATCAGCCATAAGGCATATGAGCCACACATACTCAACAGTCGTTGTGAAAGCGGCCCTATACTCAGCCTCACAAGTGGAAGTGGCCCCAGTAGGCTGCTTCTTGCTCAACCAAGTATACATGAGCTACAAAACATGAAGCAAAAGCCACTAGTGGACACATGAGTGTCATAGCAACCAGCCCAATCAGAGTCAGAAGAAGCATGCAAATCTGGCGGTAGTGATGCCCTCTTGGGATAAAACAACCCAAGAAGTTGAGTACCACTCAAGTAGTGAAAGATGCGCTTAACCACCTACCAATGCTTGACTCCTAGGCAATGCATAAACCTTCTCATCTTGGAGATAGCAAACTGAATATGTGGCTGAGTAATGCATAAGTAAATCAAGCACTCAACAACCTGCTGATAGAGAACAATATCAAATGCATCATTAAGACTCAGTCCTAAGCCTCGTTTCATAGGAGTGGCAATAGGTTTATAGTCGTCAACGCCAAAATGCTGCAATAATGTGTCAATATATTTCGTTTGACACAAAGACATTCCACCATAAATGTGCATAAACTGAATGCCCAAATAATAATGCAAATGCCCCAAATTAGACATCTCGAATGAGGCATGCAAATGAGCCTTAAAATCAGCAATATGCTTCTCAATAGGACCAGTGAGGAGCATGTCATCAACATAGACAACAATGATCAGAAGCACATCATTAGCACGCTTAACATATAAGGTGCTTTCAGTTGGACTATTCTGAAAACCATGTGCAATCAGATAGGCACGTATCTTCTCATATCAAGCACGGTGCTTGCTTTAAACCATATAATGCCTTCTTTAACCTACACACCTGGTTTTCATGCCCTTTCGGCACAAAGCCACAGGGCTGAAAAAAATACACTTCTTCATGCAAGTCACCATTCAGAAATGTTTTTTTAATGTTGAGCTGATGTACATTTCAACAATGATGGGCTGCAAGTGCATAGATGCTCGGAACAGTAGTCATACAACATGTAGATGCAAAGGTCTCATCAAAATCAATGCCTCTTTCCTATATGCATAACCCTTTGTAACAAGCCTAGCCTTATACCTGTTAATTGTTCCATCAGGCTTACGCTTTAGCTTGTAAACCCACTTAGTGCCAATGACCTTCTTGCCAAGAGGCCAGTCACACAAAGAACAAGTACCATTCTTCATTATAGCATCATATTCAGATTGCATAGCAGCCATTCAATTTTTTGAATTTTGTGCTTCATCAAACGAAACAGGCTCACTCTCATCACAAAGACTAGATGCAGCCATAACATAGCAATCTGACGCAAAGTAGACACTATGAGAGCCTAAACGAGTATGATATGATAGAGATGCATCTAATTTGCTGTCACGCAAAGTTTGCATCAGCCATTTTGGCATGGTTTTTGCCTGCTCAATATCATCTCTCTCATCAACGAGTGCATCATGTAGATCTGCATCAGAAATGGAATGATCTGCATCATCACCTGAAACCTGCAAAGGCTGAGAAGTTGCCTCATTAGGACCATCACTAGACTCTCCACCTCTAAAACGAGGTAGCAAAGTATCATGCATATCTTTGGAGCTAACAGATGTCTCCTTAGTACATGAAAGCAATGGCTGAATAGCATCTTCCATGAAAACAACATCACAGCTGTCGAGAATGCGTTTAGTTTGTGGATGATACAGATGATAGCCTTTACTTTCAGAATTGTACCCAACAAAAATACATTTTACTAATTTATCATCCAGTTTTTTGCGATGTTGTTCTGTCACTAATGCATCTGCCATATAACCAAAAACATGCAAATGAGCAATAGATGGCTTGCAATCATGCCAAACCTCATATGGAGTGATAGACTACAGTGCTTTAGTGGGACACCTGTTAAGTACATATGCTGCACACATGACAACCTCAAAGGAGAAACTATGTGGCAAAGCCTGACTCTTCTCCATGCACCTCGCCATCTCCATAAGTGACCTGCTCTTTCGTTTAGCAACTCTATTCTGTTGAGGTGTATATGGCACTATACACTGGTGTTTTATCCCACATTCAGCCAAAAATGCATTAAAATCAGAAGACATATATTCCCCCCTCGATCAGAACAGAGGGTGCCCATTTTACATGCTGAAAGATTTTCAGCCAAAACCAGAAATTGTTTAAAGCACATGAACACTTTGGACTTGGCCTTCAATGGATATACCCCTACATGCCTGAAAAAATCATCAATGAAAGTCAGAAAGTAAAGATAATTTCAAAAGAAGGTGTCTACATAGGACCACAGACATCACTATGCACACGCTACAATTTTTTAGTAGCCCCAACTGGACCACCTTTTAGAAATGAGGAACGCTGCATTTTGCCCAAAATACAGCCTTCACAAACATGTTTTCCAAGTGCCTCAAGTTTGGGCAAAGAGGAGACCATTTCAGATTTCTATAGGCGTAGCAAACTAGCGAAATTCAGATGACCAAAGCGTGCATGCCAAAGCTTTGCATCTGACATAGCTTGTGAATCATGTACTCCACATGCCGAATCATTCACAAATCTTTCATACTCTATTAGCTTATACAGCCCACGACATAAAATGCGAGACACAATAATCACATTGCCATTTGATAGATCATGAACTGTACACCTCTCAACATCAAATTTCACAACCAAGCCAATCTTGGCTAATGCAAACATTGATAACAAGTTCTTCTTGATCCCTGGCACAAATAAAGCATCTGACAAAGTGAATGAACTACCATCAGTAGTAGTCAAAATGATCTTACCAACTCCCATAACATGATAAGAAGAGTTGTTGGTGCATGTAACAGTATTCCCTATAGGGGCAGGCTCAAGTGAAGAGAATAAACTGCGGTGGGAGGTAATATGTTTGGTCGCCCCACTCTCAAAGTACCAAACATCTGAGTCTACTCCAGACATGCATTGCTCATGAGAAGATAGGTCAAAACTGCAAACAATGGTAAATGCCCATTGTTCTTCCTGCACAAGATTAACAGACTCTGTTTTAGGTGTAGAGGCCTATGTAACAATCATTTCAACCTCTTTCTTCTTTGTCTCTTTAGCAGTCAGTTTTGGAAAGTTCTTTATGATATGATCATTTCCTTTACAGTACTTACAGAACAATTTCTGCTTTTCTGATTCCTTTTCATCTTTGTCTTCCATATTCGATTGTGTAGAATTAGAAGATTTCTGCTTACTAGTTGAAGAGCTCCATTTTCCTTTGCCCTTCTCACTAGCCAAGAATGCTTGATCTGCAACTCGCATAATGGACCTCTTTTGCCTGGACTGATCTTCCTGCAACAAAATAGAGACTAACTCCTCAAATGACAAGGTATTTGGATTGCCTTTCATCATCAACCGAAGAGTAGAAGCAAAACTCTGATATGAATCACGAAGACCATTCATAATGTTCTGCACAAGTGAGCTATCTAGTATAAGCTCATGAGTAGAAATCAACTGTTCCTTCAAGTCTTTGATATTTGTTAGAAAATTGTGCATAGAATCACCTTCATTCACATGCTCACTCTCCAACTGTTCTCGGAGGTAAGCAACACGAGCCTCATTCCTAGCTTGTTACAATGTGGTAAGTGTATCCCATGCATCCTTAGCTGTTCTGCAAGAGTGTATGTGAGGAATAATGGCACGTTTGACAGACAAAGCTATCAATGCATGTGCCTAGGCATCTCTGTCATTCCAACGAATTTGCTCTACAATAGGTGTAGCAAAAACCGCAGCACGAATAGGAATATGCAGAACATCATCATCTTCGACACCTTATGCATCAGCTTCAATACTTGCAGTTGTAATAGTTGCAAGTGAGATAGGACATTTTTCAACATCCTCCACAATGTTCTATAGTCCTTTTGCAACCAATACATGTTGCATCATATAAGCCCACAATGGGTAGTTGGTACCATCTAACTTATCCTCAATAGCCAACATATGAAATATAATACTGCTTTCAGCCATGGCTGGTGACTAAAATACCTTGATGCAGAAAATTGATTATATCTCAAAAAGTTGAACAGAACTGCCTAGACAAAATTCTGCTAAACCTGTAGTAGACTTCGAGACGCTTATACTAGCGAACCAAAACTGCTATATACCTTTGGCACAAAGAGACAAAATAGCCTACACAAGCATTGTGACAGTGCATTCGGAGGCTGAAACAAGCTCACCAAAATTCGTGGAATTCTAGGACTGCAATCGGAGAGGTGTTGACAATGGCCTAGATGAAGTAGGGACATGCTCTGATACCAATTGTTGGAGTTAGTTGTCTGTGGAAACACGCGAACAGCACAAGGAAGAAGAAGAATCATGGAGCACAACAAACAACAGTGAATGTATTACTAGAGAATGTACAAAGATAAGTAGCCTATTAGGGCAATAGGCGTATATACAAGCTAGGGGAAAAAACCTCCTAAAGAGGGAAAAAAGTGCCCCGGCGGTCCTAGTGTGTTCAAACACATCACTACCTAAATATATCAACACAAACTATTAAACCATTCTACATGCAAACTATCTCTGTATCATATGCATTTGTGGATGCATAGTTGTTTTGTTGCTTTCTGGTATTTTGATTCTTCAATCTTCAATCACATTCAAGACAATCAAGTTTACCAGAATTATAGATTCCTTAATATCATCACCTAAATAATTTCTTTGGAAATTTGTTTGGTCTTTTTGGCTTCTCCTATGTCAAAATTATCCTCTATCTCCTGCATTAGCCTATTGTTGACCTTGGTCTTTGTTATTTTTTTCTCTTTCTTTTTTGAAGCCTCTCCATCGGCCTCTACATCTTGAAGAGTAGAATACATGCTAAGAACTATATTTTCCTCGGGATTTTGAGTATTCACCAAGGCTTAGTTTCTTCAATTATCAACATAGGCACAAGATCATCAAAATTTAGAATAGTCTTCCTAGTCTGAATAGAAGTCATAAGCTACTTATAGCTCCTAAACACCAACGCACGCTTCAACCTTATCATCTTCATCTACATTAATTCTAGTAGATGCAAGTGACTCACATATGCTTTTGATTTTTAAGGTGTAGTCATGTACATGCTTGTTTTCTTCGTTGCATGCAACTCATTCTTGATTTGTAAGTTTTGTGCCTTTGTATTGTTCTCATACAATGTGACCAAATTTTTCCAAGCCTCTTTCAAAGTTTGGGCATCATGTATGTTCCCAATCAGGCTATCTTGTAGCTAATATATACTCAATACATTATCATTTCGTGTTCCTTGATTCCACTCTTCATATGCTCTTAATTGGTACAAAGTTTGATTCCTCTTTGGTAACTATAAAGGGTTTCCATTGCCTCCTTTGATGTACTTCTAATAGCCTTTTCCAATTGAGAAGTCTTTATTCTAAATCTCCAAGCACTAAAGTTGTTTTTGTCTAACTTATCACTCATAAGTTGACTCATTCCCTCAGCATTTGCCATTTTTGCATCAATTTATAATATTGCAAATACACTAGAAGAAATACCTCTACTTGAACATTTTCACACTTTGACTTGATACTTCAATCTCATCAAAACACAATTTTCATGTATCAACTATAATGGAATCCCTTGAAATATTGTGGATATAGATTTTGCACATGTCTATCTATTTTCTAGGCTCGTGGATATAGATTTTGCACATGCATAGTGACATATACACACACATATTGACATCCCACAAGGTGACTATCTATTTTCTAGACTCATGCAGATAGAGTTCGCAGTTGAATCAGCCTATAAAGCATGAACGTGTACAAGGATGATTTGTCGTGAAGCTTGCTCTCACGTGGTTTTTAAAGAATTATTGACCTTCTATTGTATGATCTACATGTTTCTTACCATTTTCCTACTTGTAAATACATGGTGTGTATTGAAGTTGCTTATCATTTGATGCAGGCTCTATGGCAGTTAAACATATGCGTGCTGTCTCCAAAGTGAGAAATGAGGTCCTACGCAAAAAAACAGAAAGCCATCTAATTTAAGTCTGGTAATAAGTTAGTTTGTTTATTGTCTCTCACACCTCATTTATCCTATTAATAAGGACAGTTGGACTTGCCCTAATGGAGGTAAGGTTGTGTCAAAGATGTCGTAGGCAATATTTTATGGGGGTTTTTCGTATCCATAGTAAGACCATCTCATAGAAAGCCAAACATTTTTAAGGCCCAGTTCAGATAGGCGGCAACCCCGCTGAAGAAACCTCGTTGTCCAAAAAAGTTTTGCCATATGGAGCTAGTCATTCACATAGGGTGGCAGGCCTCCATTGGATTAGGTTCCACATCATAACACATAAGCAATGTTTCTGTACCGAAACTCCCACCAATTCATGGAGTAGGATGGCCAAATAATCATATTAGCTTATCTTTTTTATTATTTTATAGTTCATTTTTCTCTTTTCTAGATCGAACTCAAATATTTTAACTAATGAAATAGTTTCAGTTTTTGATTTCTCCGCCTTTCTATGTTTATAAAGGATAACAGCACACAAATGATGTGTATGATGTTCCATCTGCCTGTCTGAAAAAAAGAGAGAGGTGGAATAAAGGATTTGAAGCATTATTCCACCCGGAATAGTAATTCTGCATGCTCGTTCCACCGCCTCTGTTTTACGCAGCTTGATCATTTTACGAACACATTGATTGATAGATTTCAACCTACCCTAGCATTCAAATGATCGAATGTATAATTTTTTAGCACTTTGTTTATGTGCATGTGTGTTTGTGTGTTTCAAAGTTTCGGTGTGTATGTTGGCCTATGTGCATCTGTATGTTTGCGCGCGCGACAGAGAGAGAGATGAGAGAGTGAATTTGTGTACGTTTGTATGAGAAATAGAGAGGGAGGAGAGAGAGAGAGAGAGGGAGAGAGAGATGGAGAGGGGAGATAGAGAGGGAGAGAGAGAGATAGAGAACGAAATAGAGAGGGAGGAGAGAGAGATAGGGAGAGAGGTGATGGCGTGGATAGTAATGTAAAAACAAAAAACTATGTTTTTAATAGAACCACCACCGTGAGCGATGACCGCCGTTGTGCGCGTTTTGTCAGGAAGTCTTCTCTCTGTCCTTCTCTCTCCGTCGATCTTTGCGTATCTGAGCGCCATAGCTGTGCGCTCATCAGTTTGTATCAGAGCATACATATATTACAAATATTCTTGCCCAACACAGGTAGACTCTCGTTTATCAGCATATCTATACTTCAGATCTTCATTCTTGGCATGGATAGAGATTCAATTCAAAAGAAGATTGACACGATCTCAACATATTTAGAAGACGCAGATAAAGACTTTATTCAAATAGAGAATTCATACGATTTGATGAGATGAACGGATCACAAATGATTGTCAGACCCATTAGCTTTATGCTTCTGGTGATTTTATATGCTGACGTACACGACTTGGGGACTCCGCAACAGTTCAAATTCTGTAGATTTTTTTGAAGTTAAAAAAAGAGAAGGAAAAGTGAATCTTTTAAGAAATAGAATTCTGGAATTTCGAAATAGCCATGTACACATTTCATTTTGATTTCCTTTCAAGTGCATGTGGTAGGCGACGTCATGCATTTTTCTTGTGGGTCCTTGAATGGACAATACTCACAGGCGGTGAGACAAATGTAAGCATTTTGTGGGTCCTTAATTGGACAACTCATACGCCTTGTAAGGTTTTATATTACCCTAATGAAAACCTTGAATTTAAATAAAAACCGAGGGATGTGGTAAGATTTTTAACTAGGGTATTCTCATGCTTGGAGATACTCTGGTGATATAGGTAGAAGACCAAAGAGAAGACAGTCCAAAGACTTCGTGTATCGATCACGGGATGAATGCATGATTTTTGAGGCATCCCGTCAGAGTATATTTGCTTACGTTACGGACTCTTATTGATGCTTTTACCTAGAGTTTGGGTTTTTGGAGTGGATTGACTATAGTTGACTTGGCTCATATACACGTTGGACAAAAGAGACTCTCCCAAAATTTTTTCGGAGAGGTAAAAATTGAGCATATAAGTGCATAGAGACGTAGGGAGTGCTTAGAATAAGAGGAAAACCATTGATATTACTTATGAACATTTAGTTTTTGGTGCACGTATCTAGAAAAACAGCCGAAATGCTAGTGAATTTTTTCTAGGCCTTTCCATACGATTGTCGTTGCATAGAGAAGTGCTTAAATTGCAAGGATGGGTGATAATATTGCGCAAATAGTTGGTTATAAGCTGAATAAAGATAATTATTACATATGATCCTATAGAATGGAAAAATTATTGATGGGAAAAGGTCTTTGGGGATTAGTGAATGGAGAGGACGAGTGTCCTGAGTTGCCAGAGAAACCGAATGTAGAACAGTAAAGGGAATATAAAACATGGATAGAAAAATCTAGAAAGGTTCTCCATTGGATTTTGATATGTATGTCAGAGGGCCTCATTCCACATATTATGAAAGCTAGCACACCGAAGGAAGGTTGGGATATAAACCATAAGATATATGGTACTTCAACGGAAGCTAGAAAAAATCACTTAAAGCAAAAGTTGCATAGTGTATGGCATGGAAATAGGTCCATAACAAATTATGTGGCCAAAATTAGGAAGATCATTGATGATTTAGCTTCCATAAATTGCACGGTCGATGATGATGATGATTTGGTTTCAGGCATGCTAAATGGTCTAGGACTGCAGTATAAGAGCTTAGATACTTCTATCTCAGTAAGAGGCACTATGCCATATTTTGACGAGCTAATAGCTCTTTGCATGATAGAAGAAGTAAAACTTGGTTTGAATGCATCTGGAAGTGGTAATTCGAGAGATCATGCAATACTGATAAAATCAAGTCCAAAGAAAACAAAGGAAATTCAAAGAAAGTGGATGATGAAGCAAGAATATATAAAGCTAACTATGCATGTAGAGAAAGACATGGCAAAGGTAGAGGAAGAGGAGGTAGACAAGGCAGGGGGAGCTCCAAAGTCTCCAACCCATTTTCTGTTTGTGGATTAACTAATCATACAACTGAAAATTGCTTTAGGAATTCCAGGAATCAAAGAGGTAGAGGATACAATAGAGGAAGTTATGGCTACTCACAAGGAAGTTTCAACAGTTATCATGGAAACTACAACAACTATAATCATTCAAACTAACAAGGAGGCCACAAAGGAAGGAGAGACTTCAATAACGACACAGAAGACTCAAACAAAGAGGATTCATTATTAATCATGAATATGGCCATGCCACAAGGTAAATCTGATGAGCATGTTTTCTACATAGATTCAGGTTGTTCAAATCATGTGGCAGGAAATGGGGCCCTCCTATCAGATTTAGAAGATCCAAGGAAAAAGCATGAGGTACAAACAGGAGATGATACAAGACATCTTGTGGAGAAGATAGGAAATGTCAAAGCACCTGATGGAAACATCAACCTACTCAGTAAGGTACTCTATGTCCCTACCATTACAAAGAATTTGATAAGTGTTGGGCAGATAGAAGAAAAAGGATTGCATGTCAAGTTCACAAGAGGAGGAGCAGATGTGGAAGACCCTAGCCAAGGTTTCATAAGAATATGGAGAATCAAACAAGTAAATCACTAAAAATGCTAACGTTAGATAGAGGGGGAGAATACTTCTCCCATGAATTTGATTCTTTTATTCAAGAAAGAGGAATCAAAAGAGAGGTAACTACAAGATACACTCGTGAGCAAAATGGAGTGGTAGAAAGGAGGAATAGGACAATTGTTGAAGCTGCAAGGTCCATGTTAAATGAAAAGCATTTGCCTAACTATCTATGGGCTGAGGCTGTATCTACAGCCACTTACTTGATTAACACGTTGCCTTCAAAATCCCTTGATGGGATGACTCCATATGAGGCTTGGAATGGAAGAAGACCTAGCTTAGATCATTGTAAAATTTTTGGATGTATTGTTTTTGCTCATGTTCCTTCACAGGTTAGAGGCAAGATGGATCCAAAGGCAGAAAAGTGTGTATTCATTGGATATGACAACAATCAAAAGGGTTATAGGTTATACAACCCTACCAACAAAGGATTCTTGGTAAGCAAAGATGTAGTTCTTTGGGAGAACAATTCATGGTATAAAGATTCATGCAGGAAGGTCAAATTGCCATATGACCTTGAAGAAGATTTTCCAAAGCTTGGCAAAGAACATCAACCAAAGATTGAAGAACAAGGTACTTCAAAAGATGATGAAGAAACTCAGATGGAAAAAATCAAAGCATGGAAGTCTAAAGGTAAAGCAAAATTGCAGAAACTTGAACATGAGGCAGAATCATCACAACATGGCTTAAGAAGATCTATGAGGGAAAGAAAAAAACCAAAAAAGTATGGGTTTGAGACCTCATTACTAACTAAACATTCTATTTACATAGCACAGGACATAAATCAAGAGGAGCCATCATCCTTTGAAGAGGCCAAAGCAAAATCAGAATGGAAGCATGTAATGAAGGAAGAGATTGAAGCACTTGAGGAAAACAAAACTTGCAATTTGGTGCCCAAGACTTCATCCATGAAGGTAATAGGCTCAAGATGGATCTATAAACTCAAAAAGAATTATGATGGTTCAATAAACAGGTATAAGGCAAGGCTTGTAGCTAAAGGCTTTGCACAAACTCAAGGAATTGATTATGAGGAGACCTTCTCTTGTGTGGCAAAGATGCCTACTATTAGGGTTTTGCTTAGTATTGTCTCTTCCAAGAATTGGAAGATACTTCAACTAGATGTAAAGAATGCATTCTTGAATGGTTGGATAACAGAAGAGGTATATATGGCACAACCACCTGGTTTTGAGAATCAAGTTTATCCTGATTATGTGTGTAAACTTAACAAAGCATTGTATGGTCTCAAGCAAGCCCCAAGAGCTTGGAATTTCAGGCTTGTTTCATTCTTGCAGGACAAAGTCTTTCAAACAAGCAAAGTAGATCCTTCACTCTTTATTAAAAAGAGTAATTCTGAGATCATCTACCTATGTGTATATGTAGATGATATTATATTGACATCAAATGATGCAGATGGTATGAACAAGATCAAACATCAGATGAGATAAGAATTCAAGATAAGTGATTTAGGTTCACTTACCTACTTCCTAAGTTTGGAAGTTGTTTACAAAGATCATGGTTTATTTCTCACTCAAAGGAAGTATATCAACAATATGTTAGCAAAATTCAAAATGGAGGATTGTAAAATTGCAGGTACTCCAATGGAGGTCAACCATAAATTGAGCTCACATGAAGGTGAACTCATAGAGGACATCACATCATATCAAAGCCTTGTGGGTAGTCTGAATTATGCCACATTGACAAGGGTAGATATATGCTATAGTGTGAGTGTGCTAAGTCAATTCATGCACACACCAAGGAAACCACACATGGATGCTACTAAGAGGATACTCAAATATCTCAAAGGAACCACAAATGAAGGACTTTATTATCCTTATTTATGGTTGAAGCTATTTTCTCATGCAGATTGGCTTAGGAGAACACTTTTAGGTGAGCAAGATTCAAATTCAAAACTTGGCTCCAAAACTCCCTATCAGTACATGGTAGATTAGTCATACTTTTTAGGCATCAATCAGCTGAGCTTTACGCCATATCAGAGTGTGGACTCAAGGCACACATTTGTATTTGTAAGTCCTTTGTATTCTACAATCATTATACTTTCAAATCTATGATCATTAAAGTCCATATCTTCATGTCATTGTGAGTGTACTATTCACTGCTATACCTTTCACAGTTTTCAATCAGATTGTAGAGATGTTTCCTCCATGTGTAATGCATCGTTTTCATGATTTAAGTTGCCAAAGTTTTTTCTTTGAGTCTACTATAAGCTCACAATTTTTCATTGCTATTAGAGTTTTCAATCTTCATTTATGTTCAGTTGAAGTCAACCCTATTTGTTCATTTTCACTCCTGTGTCAAGAACTCGATTTATTTCACTCAATTTGTCAGAGCTAATTCTCAGTGTGTACTTGACCGAATTCAGTGATTTAAAGCTTGTGGGATTCAGCATACGGTCAAGTATAATCATACCAAAGTTGGAAATCTTTGGGTTCTTGAATCTGGAGTTATTCTCATTTTACTGCTCACTAGTCTGAGTACTATTGCAGCCCGTGAAAATCAGGATGATGCTCTTTCTTGTCAAACTTTATTCACATCGTGTGGTTTATAATTTCTAATGAGACTACTCTTAAAATTTAGCTCTATAAGCTAATTAGAGTTCCTCAAAAGGAATTAAGCTCATTGCTGTTGTGCTCAGAGAATTATTCAAATCACTAGACATGTGTATGAATCAAAATAGCAAGTTTTCACCTCTGAATTAATTCCAACTCATCTATTTTGATCTGTCTTTTTGAGATTGATCTTCCAAGGTACATAGGGTATCTAACATTGGCAAGCTAAAAGGGCCCACCACATACTCTTGGAGTTCATTTGGCCGGTGTAGATCAAGGATTTTGCAGCACCACTTCATCTTCAAACACATATCTATCCATCTCTTCACACACACACAACACACACACACACACACACACACACACACACACACACACACATATATATATATATATATATATATATATATATATATATATATATATATATATATATATATATATATATATATATATATATATATATATATATATATATATATATATATATATATATATATATATATATATGTATGTGTTATATATGTGTGTATGCATGTATAAATAGCTTAAAAACCCTAATCCTATTTTTTATATATATTTGATTATATATTGTATTCTTTCCTTAATTTATATAGGTATATGTTTATATACGTTAATATTAATCTAAAACTCTATTTTTTATATAATTATTTATATATATTTAATTTGATGAAAAAACCTTAAAATCCTATTTTTATATATTAATATATATCTTTAATTTGATACAAAACCTTAAAATTCTATTTTTATATATTTAATCATATATATTTAATTAATTAATTTAAAACGCTAGATCTTTTCAAATTTATTTATCTATACAATTATCCTTTCTAGATATAAATTTATCTATATATTCTTATTTTTTTCTTAAGTTTTTCTTTATTTTTTTCTTATAAACATTTAATTGAATTATATGTATGTAAAAACCCTAAAACCCTAATCGTAAAGAACTAGATCAAAAATATGTATATGTGTGTATGCATGTGTATATACATGTATATATGTATATCTATTATATATGTATGTGTGTATATATGTTATGCATGTGTAAAAATCCTAAAAACCTACTTGTAAAGACCTAGAACTAAAACATGTATATGTGTGTATCCATGTGTATATATATGTGTATGTGTATGTGTTTGTGCATATATATTTAATTTGATAAAAAACTTTAAAATCCTTTTTCTATATATTTAATCATATATATTTAATTTATTTATTCAAAACACTAGTTCTTTTCATATTTATTTATCTATGTAATTATCCTATTATATATATATATATATATATATATATATATAGTTCTTTTCTTAATTTTTTCTTTACTTTTTTCTTATATAAATTTAATTGAATTATATGTATTTAAAAACCCTAAAACCCTAATCCTTAAGAGCTAGACCAAAAATATGTATATGTGTGTATGCATGTGTATATACATGTATATATGTATATGTATTATATGTGTATGTGTGTATATATTTTATGCATGTGTAAGGACCCCAAAACCCTAATCCTAAAGACCTAGACCTAAAACATGTATATGTGTGTATGCATGTGTATATATATGTGTATGTGTATATATATGTGTATATATATGTATATGTGTATGTGTATGTGTATATATATTTAATTTGATAACAAACCTTAAAATCCTATTTTTATATATTTAATTATATATATTTAATGTATTTATTTAAAATACTTGAGCTTTTCATATTTATTTATCTATATAATTATCCTATTTTTTATATATATTTATTTATATATTCTGATTTTCTTCTTAATTTTTTCACTATTTTTTCCTTATATAAATTTAATTGAATTATATCTATGTAAAAACCCTAAAAACCTAATCCTAAAGAGCTAGAACTAAAATATGTATATGTGTGTATGCATGTGTATATGCATGTATATATGTATATGTTTTATCTATCTATGTGTGTATATATGTTATGCATGTGTAAAAACCCTAAAACCCTAATCGTTAAGACCTAGACATAAAACATGTATATGTGTGTATGCATGTGTATATATATGTTATATGTATATATATATGTGTGTATATATATATATATATATATATATATATATATATATATATATATATATATATATATATATATATATATATATATATATATATATATATATATATATATATATATATATATATATATATATGTATATGTGTATGTGTATGTGTATATATATTTAGTTTTGATAAAAAACCTTAAAGTCCTATTTTTATATCTTTAATTATATATATTGAATCTATTTATTTAAAACACTTGCTCTTTGCATATTTATTTATCTATACAATTATCCTATTTTTTAGATATATTTATTTATATATTCTGATTTTTTTCTTAATTTTTTCTTTATTTTTTTCTCATATAAATTTAATTGAATTATATGTATGTAAAACTCCTAAAACCCTAATCCTAAAGAGTTAGACCTAAAATATGTATATGTGTATGTGTGTATATATGTTATGCATGTGCAAAAACCCTAAATCCCTAGTCATAAAGACCTAGACCTAAAACATTTATATGTGTGTATGCATGTGTATATATATGTGTACGTGTATATGTGTGTGTGTATATATATATATATATATATATATATATATATATATATATATATATATATATATATATATATATATATATATATATATATATATATATGTGTGTGTGTGTGTGTGTGTGTGTGTCTGTGTATATGTGCATATATATATATGTGTATGAGTATATCTATATGCATGTGTAAATAGCCTAAAATCCCTAATCCTATTTTCATATCAAAACCATGACAAGAGAAGAGGAGTTTTTGGCACATGTGATAGTATTCATTGTAGGGGCACGCTCAAGTGAAGTGAAGAAACTGCACTGCAAGGTAATATGTTTGGTTGCCCCACTATCAAAGTACCAAACATCTAAGTCTATTACAGACATACACTGCTCATGAGAAGATGAATCAAAATTGAAAACAGTAGTAAACACCCATTCTTGATTTTGAACATGATTAGAAAACTCTGTTTTTAGTGTAGATGCCTCTGCAAAAACCATTCCAGCCTCTTTTGTAGCTAGTTTTGGACAACTCTTTATGACATGATCATTCGCATTAGAGTACTTCCAAAAAAATTTCTACTTTTCTGTTTTCTTCTTGTCTCTGTCATGCTTCTTTGATTGTGCAGAATTAGTAGATCTCTACTTACTAGTAAAAGAGCTCCATTTACTTTTGTGCTTCTAACTAGCCAAGAAAGCTTGATCTGCAACACGCATAATGCACATGTTCTGCCTAGAGTAATCTTCTTGCAATA
>CM035411.1:85452236-85454736 GCA_020310875.1 Ceratopteris richardii
TACCCTTTGCTTTCAGAATTGTACCAAAAAAAAATACATTTCACTACTTTATCATCCAATTTATTGTGTTGTTTTTCAGACACTAATGCATATTCTAGACAACCCAAAACACACAAGTGAGCAACAGATGGCTTGCAACCATGCCAAGCCTCATATGGAGTGGTAGACTATGATGCTTTAGTGGGACACCTATTAAATACATATGTTGCATGCATGAAAGCTCAAGCTACAAACTATGTGGTAAAGCCTAAATTTTGACCATACACCTTGCCATCTTCATGAGTGACTTGTTCTTCCGTTCAACAACTCCATTCAATTGAGGTGTATACGGAACTATACACTGAGTTTTTATCCCACATTCTACCAAAAATGCATTGAAGTCTGAAGACATATATTTCACCCCTCAATCAGAATGGAGGGTGCCCATTTTACATGCTGAAAAATTTTCAGCCAAAACCAAAAACTGTTTGAAGCACATAAACAATTCAAACTTTGCTTTCAATGGATATACCCATGCATGCCTAGAAAAATGATCGATGAAAGTGAGGAAGTCAAGAGTGTTCCCAAAAGAAGGTGTCTGCATAGGACCATAGACATCATTGTGAACAAGCTATAGTTTCTAAGTAGCTCGAACTAAACCATCTTTTGGGAATGATTAACGTTGCATTTTGCCAAAAATGTAGCCTTTACAAAAATCTTTACCAAGTGCCTCAAGTTTGGGCAGAGAGGACACCATTTCATATTTCTATAGGCATAGCAAACTAGCAAAATTCAAATGACCAAAACGTGCATGCCAAAGCTTTGCATCTGACATAGCCTGAGAATCATGTACTACACATTCTGAATCATTCACAGATCTTTCATAGTCTATGAGCTTATACAACCCACGACATAAAATGCTTAAAGCAATAATGACATCAAAATTTGAATGATCATCAAATCTACATCTTTCATCAATAAATTTCACAACCAAGACAATCTTGGCTAAAGCTAAAATTGATAAAAGATTCTTCTTGATCCCTAGCACGAATAAAGCATCTCACAATGTAAAAGAACTACCATCAGCAGTAGTCAGAATGATGTGACCAACTCCCATGACAAGAGAAGAGGAGTTTTTGGCACATGTGATAGTATTCATTGTAGGGGCACGCTCAAGTGAAGTGAAGAAACTGCACTGCAAGGTAATATGTTTGGTTGCCCCACTATCAAAGTACCAAACATCTAAGTCTATTACAGACATACACTGCTCATGAGAAGATGAATCAAAATTGAAAACAGTAGTAAACACCCATTCTTGATTTTGAACATGATTAGAAAACTCTGTTTTTAGTGTAGATGCCTCTGCAAAAACCATTCCAGCCTCTTTTGTAGCTAGTTTTGGACAACTCTTTATGACATGATCATTCGCATTAGAGTACTTCCAAAAAAATTTCTACTTTTCTGTTTTCTTCTTGTCTCTGTCATGCTTCTTTGATTGTGCAGAATTAGTAGATCTCTACTTACTAGTAAAAGAGCTCCATTTACTTTTGTGCTTCTAACTAGCCAAGAAAGCTTGATCTGCAACACGCATAATGCACATGTTCTGCCTAGAGTAATCTTCTTGCAATAGAACAGAGAGTAAGTCCTCAAATGTCAATGCATTTTGGATTGCCTTTCATCATCAAATGAAGAGTAGAAGAAAAACTCTAGTATGAATCCTAAAGACCATTCAGAATAGTCTGTAAGAGTGAATTGTTAGGCAAGACTTCATCAGCAAAAATCAAGTGTTCCTTCAAATCTTTCATCTTTGTCAAAAAATTGTCCATGGAATCTCCTTCATTCATGTGCTTACTCTCCAACACTTTTTGGAGGTAAGCAACACGAGCCTCATTCCTTGCCTGGTATAAAGTGGTAAGTTCTCAAAATGTTGAACAAAACTACCCTATCAAGTTCTGCTAAACATGTAGCAAGCTTTGAGACACTTATACTGGCGAAGTGAAATCTGTATATATACTTGGCACAAAAACACAAAATTGCCTACACAACCACTATGATAGTGCATTTAGAGGTGGAAACGAGCTCAGATCATGATCTCGACACCACAAAGCAAAGCAATTTTGATGTCCTAATCACCGTGAATATGCTAACCAAATTTCATACAATTCTGGCTCTAATACCAATTGTTGGAGTTTGAGGTCTGTGGAAGCACATGAACAACACAAGGAACAAGATGAAGCTTGAAGCACAACACACAATATCGAATGTATTACCACTATAAGGTACAAAGATAAGTGACCCATTAGGGCGATAGGCATATATACAAGCTAGGGGAAAAAACCTCCTAAAGAGGGATAAAAGTGCCCCGGTGGTCCTAATGTGTTCATACACATCACTACCTAAATATATGAGAAAATATTTCTCAATGCGTAAAGCAAATATATAGTACATGTATTTCCACCCGGGGAACTAGGGCATGTGAGGAAACCAAACTTCTAGTTCATGCTAATAGATGGATCCAAGT
>CM035411.1:85457236-85459736 GCA_020310875.1 Ceratopteris richardii
ACACACAAATACACACATGCATACACATACATATGCATACATAAATACACACATATACACACATCCATGCATACATACACACATGCATACATACACACACACATACACACATATACATACACAACCACACATGTACACACATACATACATACTGTTGGAACTGAAGGACTCACTAGGCAAGGAAGCTTAAGAAGGGAGTCAGAGAGAAGAGAAAGTACAAGCAGACAGAGCAGTCAACAACGATCTGGCAAGTAGGCCAATATTTTTTCAAGACATTTATGCACATAAGAGATGTGGACACAAGGAGAAGGAGCAAGTAGGGAGCTCTAGGAAATGTATATCAAAATGTTAGAAGAAATCCCTACAACAATAGTGATTTTCATCACTAAAAACCCTTGTAAATACCATTTCACATTTTTGTAGCTCCATTTTGTGCAAGCCAAGGAGTCCTTAAGCTTGAGGAGCTTTAGAAGTATCTACCTGTCAGTTTTCACATTTTTTAGACTTCGTTTGAACCTCCAAATAGGGTAGAGAACCTAATTTTTAACTAGGCCGGACACTAGATCTGGACAAGGCCAAAACCTAGTCAAAAACTATAAATAGAGCTAGAGAGCTCATTTTTGAGGTTAGCTTGTAATTGAAATGAACTTGTAAGAGCTTTTTGAAAGTAATCTAAGAACGCCATTGCTTCTCACTCTTTGTCTTGCCGTGTGTGCGCGTGTGTGTGTATGTGTGTGCATGTTTGTGTGCTTCTCACTCACGCACTTGTGCCTCCACTTGCTCGAGGTCTTCATACCATCCTCACGTCTTCCCGGATTGACATTAAAGGAGGTGCTACTCATCACTGAGCTACACCAAATTTTGGCGCCGTTGCCGGGGATCGAGCTTTGAGGACGAGCGTGTGATGGTAAGACGTAGATTTGAGACGTTGGCGTTGTAGGTAATCTCTTTACTTTTCCTATTTTTCTTTTTCTTACCTCACCACCATCATCACCATCATCATCACCATATCCGATCTCCATCTCCATCATCGCAAAAGAATTTCAGTTTTTTGCTTATACCACCTTCTCCACCTCATTTCCCTCATTCCACTTGTGAGAGAGAGCGAGAGAGCGATATTGTGTGCGTTGTTTTTGCGTGCTTTTTGAGCTTTCTTGCAGGTTCCAGCAGCATCATCCCCTCCAGCACGTTGCGCAGGTACAGAATACTCAGAAACTGTTTCGCAGTCGCCAGCCTCTGTCGATCGCGATTGACAGAAAATTTCATCTATTGGTAAAACTAAGTACACCACTAGGACAAGCACAAAGAGCACATTCCAAATCACTAAACAAAATTGAAAAATTCCGTGTTTCTCTGTCAATCGCGACCGACACCATCGATCGCGATCGACAGCCACGATCGACAGGCCCTGTCAATCGCGACCGACAGACCTATCGATCGCGACCGACAGACCCCACGACCGACTGACTGCCACGTAGGACCCTGTCAATCGTGATCGATAGACCCTGTCAATCGCGATTGAGACCGTGGGATAAAAACTCAGTGTAGATGAAAGTAATGGTTGAATAGCATCTTCCACAAAAACAACATCACAGCTAACCAAAATGCATTAAATCTGTGGATAATACTGGGAATACCCTTTGCTTTCAGAATTATACCAAAAAAAAATACATTTCACTACTTTATCATCCAATTTATTGTGTTGTTGTTCAGACACTAATGCATATTCTAGACAACCCAAAACACACAAGTGAGCAATAGATGGCTTGCAACCATGCCAAGCCTCATATGGAGTGATAGACTACGATGCTTTAGTGGGACACCTATTAAATACATATGTTGCATGCATGAAAGCTCAAGCTACAAACTATGTGGTAAAGCCTAAATTTTGACCATACACCTTGCCATCTTCATGAGTGACTTGTTCTTCCGTTCAACAACTCCATTCAATTGAGGTGTATACGGAACTATACACTGAGTTTTTATCCCACGTTCTACCAAAAATGCATTGAAGTCTGAAGACATATATTTCACCCCTCAATCAGAATGGAGGGTGCCCATTTTACATGCTGAAAAATTTTCAGCCAAAACCAAAAACTGTTTGAAGCACATAAACAATTCAAACTTTGCTTTCAATGGATATACCCATGCATGCCTAGAAAAATGATCGATGAAAGTGAGGAACTAAAGAGTGTTCCCAAAAGAAGGTGTCTGCATAGGACCATAGACATCATTGTGAACAAGCTATAGTTTCTAAGTAGCTCGAACTAAACCATCTTTTGGGAATGATTAACGTTGCATTTTGCCAAAAATGTAGCCTTTACAAAAATCTTTACCAAGTGCCTCAAGTTTGGGCAGAGAGGACACCATTTCATATTTCTATAGGCATAGCAAACTAGCAAAATTCAAATGACCAAAACGTGCATGCCAAAGCTTTGCATCTGACATAGCCTGAGAATCATGTACTACACATTCTGAATCATTCACAGATCTTTCATAG